>WOVY01010730.1:0-96543 GCA_013436015.1 Rhipicephalus annulatus
GAAGAGAAGGAAAGGCAGGAAAGGAGAGAACAAAGACAGGCCGAAATTGAGCTCGAGAGAATAAGCTAGAGCAGGCGAGATTAGCACGCAGTGCAGATGCGGCGCCGCCGCATACTGAGAACCTGAAGATGACGAGTTTGCTTCAGCCGTACAAAACAGGCGAGGACATTGGTCTCTACCCTATTAATTTTGAACGGATCTGTGAGAACATTCATTTCACCAGGACACATGGCCAGAGCGGTTGCTTGCGTTGTTACCGTGTGAGGCCTCGCAGGTCGTGGCCAGACTGAGCGCAGCCGAGGCAGGCGTATACAGTTCAGTGAAGTCGACATTACTCGCAAAATACAGGCTCTCCACAGAGGAATTTCGGAGGAGATTTACGGGAAAGAAAAGACCTGGTGAAAGCTTTGTTGAGTTTGCGTGTAGCCTGATGATAATTTTTCAGAGTGGGTGAAAGGAGCAGGTGCGGATAACTTAATAAACTGAGGGATCTAATTTGTTTGGAGCAGTTTTATGACACCCTGCCGGATACCGTGCGCCTGTGGGTCAAGGATAGGCAGGAAGGGTGTCTGTTAGGAGTGCAGCACAGCTTGCCGACGAGTACGTGGCCAGTCGAGGCTTCAGGACACCGATCAACAGCGCACATCACTATCAAAGGCCTGCACCACGGCCCCAAGCTTACACTCGAGGACCGCAAAGCGCAACAAAGAGCGAGAGGAAACTAACAAATTTCGGCGCGTGCTGAAGGCAGCCGAAAGAGCAGAAAAGAACAGAAAGGAGGTCAAAATCATTTAGAGAGTTAGAGTCGCGAGCTAAGGCGCTATGTTAAGTGCAACGAAACAGTCACTTGCCCGAAACTGCTCAAAAGTAGGCCAGTGTTTGCTTGCGTAAGCGATCACCCGAGTAACCTAGATCTTTTGAAACCTTACACGACAGATTTAATGGTTAATGACAAAAGGTGTAGGTACTCAGAGACTCCGCGGCCACTATGGACGTAGTCCATCCGAACTACGTAAAAAGTGAAGACTACTTATCCGAATGCGCGTGGATAAGACAGGCCGTCAGCGAAGATTCAGTGTGTTTACCTATGGCAAAGGTACACATTCGGGGTCCTTTTGGAGCGATCGAGACAGTAGCAGCAGTCTCCCGTGGGCTACCAGAGGGCTACCCGTACCTTTTCTCGACAGCTCGGAGTCACTACTCAACGACAGGGGTGCACTTTTGCTGATGCCCAGGTCATGGCTTTGACGAGATCGAAAGCACGCGTATTGGCTCAGCAGCTGCGTTACGGGGAAGGGGAAGGTGCCAAAGCGAAAGATTAACAACTGAATCCGAAGAAGTTAAGCCCGACGAGGCACTTATCCCTATTCCTCCGACCGAAAATCCGGAAAATGGTCAGATTAAGAAGCCGATAATTGAGAAAAGAAAGAAACCTTCGAAAGGAAAAGATCATAGTTTGCAGGGGTCCGTGTTGGCCCCAATCTCGCACAGCTACGAGCGCATGCTAGGGGTTGACAGGGAAGCGTTACGGCTGTCTCAGAAAACTGACCCTAGTATAGCGGTTATGACAACGGAAACAGTGAAGGTGTTTTCGTCAAGAAACATCTCTTTCGAAGTGAGGAACGTATCCTATATCGTAAATACCGAGATAGGCGAGGGCAGTGCTACGATCATTGGTGGTGCCATCACCATACCGCAAGGACCTACTCAGTCCTTTGTCACGATCACTCATGGGCAGGACACCTGGGCATAAATAAAACCAAGAAAGATTGCTACAGGAATTTATTGGCCGGGGTGTTTTCAGGGACGTGCAGAATTTCGTGAAGACTTGTGACGCTTGCCAGAGAGCCGGTAGGTCTAACGACAAATGGAAGGCCCGATGGTAAAAGTGCCCATTATTTCTGAGCCCTTCCGCAGAGTTGTTGTAGATTTGGTGGGGCCGTTGCCGAAAACAAGTGCGGGGAAAGATACATTCTCACACTATTGTGTCCTGCAACGGAAGTTCCCCGAGGCGGTGCCCTTACAGGAGGCAACTTCGGTCGAGGTAGTCGATGCGTTGCTTTCTATATTTTCGCGCGCCTCGGTTTCCTGCCGAAATGCAATCGGATCAGGGAACCGTTTTCACGAGTGCTCTCACGACCATGTTTCTCGAGAATGTGGCGTTAAAATTTTGCATAGCTCGTTTACCACCCACAAAGCAACAGTTGTGGAGAGATGGGCATGCTACCCTAAAAAAAGTATTGAGAGCTGTTTGCCATGAAAGGAAGTGTGATTGGGATGGTTGTTTACCGGGCACGCTATTTGCGTTGCGCACAGTGCCACACGAGGGAACCGGGTTCGCACCGGCAGAGCTGGTGTAGGGCCGGAATCTTCGAGGTCCGCTGAGGCTAGTCCGCGAACTGTGGGAGGATGATCGGGGCCTAAATGTGTGATCGAGTATGTGTTGAACCTAATGCAAAGGTTACATAAGTGTCGTGAGATCGTGAGGGCAACCTAGAGGCGAGGCGAGACGCTTCAAAGCGCTACTATGATAGAAATGCCAGGACGCGATCATTCAACCCGGGCGACAAAGTGATGATATTGAGGCCTAATCGCCAGAAGTAAACTGGAGGTCCACTGGGATGGACCTGCCGAGGTTATCAGTCGCCTTTCGGAAGTAAACTACACCGTGAGATTACCTGGAAGAAAACGCGAGGACAGGGGTCTACCTCGTAAACCTAATGAAGCCATTTTTAGAGCGAGCAGCAATTGTTAGCATCGCCATGAATGTTTCAGAAGAGGTTTCTCTAGAGGTACCTTGTTTTCCTGGGAACACGGGCCCTAGTGTAGAAGAGATAATCGCGTGTGCAGTTAACAAAGACGAGTTGGGTACAGATAAAGTCGAGGATCTGAAGAGCCTTATTCAGAATATCTGGAATGTTTTGGGGAAGGGCTCGGAAGGACTCATTTGGTACAACATGATATCGAGCTGACTACAGAGGTCCCTTTTTGCTCGAAGGCGTACCGCGTGTCCTCCGCGACAGCTGGACTTAATGAAGGCGGAAGTTAAAGGATGCTTCGCCTTGGCGTGATCAAAGAAGCATATAGTGACTATTGCTCCCCTTTGATGTTGGTCGAGGTGCCGGGGAAAGAACCACGGCCATGCGTCGATTATCGCAGGTTGAATGCGATCACAAAAGACCAGGTGTACCCGTTGCCTAACATAGAGGAAAGGGTGGAGCTGGTAAGCCGGGCTACCTTCATTTCAACCCTAGATTTAGTGAGGGGATATTGGCAGGTGCCCTTAACTGAACGAGCAAGTCGGTATGCAGCATTTGTAACACCCTTTGGCGTTTATCAGCCCGTCACCATGGCCTTTGGTTTGAAAAACGCACCCTTCTGTTTTCAAGGTTAATGGATCGGGTGCTAGAAGGACTAGAAGAATTTGCGGTGCCATATCTAGACGACGTGGCCGTATTTTCTAATGATTGGGGAGTCTCATTTGCAGCACACACGAACGGTGCTTGAAAGAATCAAAGGGGCGGGCCTGACTATTAAAGCCGAGAAGTGTCAGTTCGGCCAAGCCCGTGTCACGTATTTGGGACACGACATAGGGCAGGGAAAACGGGAACCAATGAAAGCCAAAGTAGCTGCGATAGTCAACTTCCCAAGACCCGTAAACAAAAGGGAGGTGCGAACATTTCTAGGAATGACAGGCTATTACCAGCACTACATTCCAAATTATTCGGAGCTCACCACACGCTAACCGACAGCCTGCGAAAACCTGAACCGGAAGTGGTAACTTGGAGCACCGAGAGGGAGGAGGCCTTCCAAAACTTGAAGAAAGCTTTGTCTTCTCGGCCTGTGCTTGTCGCGCCAGACTTTAGCCGAGAATTCATTCTCCAATGCGACGCCAGCAACCGAGGTCTAGGTGTCGTCTTGGCCCAACTTAACGAGGGAGGTGAAGAGCATCCGGTGCTCTATCTCAGTCGGAAGCTGACTCCCCGAGAAGAGGCTTTCAGTGCCTCGGAGAAAGAATGTTTGTCCATTGTGTGGGCCATTCAAAAACTAGGATGCTATATTCAAGGCACAAAATTCACGGTCGAGACTGACCACTGCCCGCTTTCATGGCTGAGGCAAATGTCCAATAAAAACGGGAGGCTGTTGAGATGGAGCCTCATACTACAGGAGTATAACTTCGAGGTCAAATATAGAAAGGGGAACCAAAATAAGAACGCCGATGGACTGAGCCGTGGATTTTAGAGTCGAACACTGATTTTCTTGTTGCTGTTTTTTTTTACTGATGTGTTTCTATCGCGGCTGAGGTCACGGCATTTAGATTTTTTTTTCCAAGGGCTGACCACCACAAAAAAAAAAAAAAAGAAAGAAAGAGAGGGCAATCATGGGGTAAAATTATGGCAGTTTTGGCGTCCGGTGGGCGTGTCGCTCGGGCACGCCGACCAGAGTGTGTGTGCTTGTGTTGTGTATCCCTGGAACAGGGTTATTGGTGATGCGAGTGCTGAGGCCCAGAGAGGCCGAGTGTTTTCACATGTCGTCTCGACGCTTCAGGTGACCCGACAGTTGGCCACCCTCGAGTCGAGTCTTTCGGCGGCGGAGGAGTCTGTTGCGTCCCGCTGCCAGTGACGTCTTCGAGACGAGCGTGATGTCGCCGCCACTCAGTTCCGCGAACGCAGCGACTGTTGAGGCTGACCATTGTGTCGCGGGACGGTGCGCTGGCGCCACGGCTGGGCCCTGCGGAATGCGGCGGCGGTTTCGGGGAACGAAAGATTCGTCGCTGCTTCTTGGAGTGGATGGGTCCACCCGGAACAACTGAGCATAGAGCTGAGGGGAAGTCGGGCTCCGGGTGGACGATTCACCCCCTTGATCCCCCCCTCTTACTGCGGGCCGCCCCTGCCTTTCGTGAAGTGGACTGATGTACCGAGATAGAGGGAGAGGGGCGGCAACGAGAGGGATAAAAAGGACGGAGGAGACGGCGGGCGCAGAAGGGGGAACAACGATGACCAGTTAACTTTTCTTTGAATGCAAATAAATCCCTTTTTTCAAGTTTCCTAATGGACGTCCTGCTTTCATGACCTGCCTGATCTTGGTCATCCCACCCAATCTACCCCGACGACGCTACAGCCTCGAGCTGGAGGGCCATGCGGTGAGATCAACGCGTCACGCGGGGCGGTTCTCCTGCGGCGTGACGAATGGACGACGAGAGCTGGCCAGCCGAGACACGCACCGAAAGTACCGAAAGTACCGAAAGTATATAAAAACGGCCCACATCGAGGGTCCTGCCATCCGTCCTCTGGCGCGCACAGCTTTCCGACGTCCTATAGATCTGCGCTGGTTATATATCACAAGATAACAACGACAGCCTAAACGCATCCTTTATTTTCCTATTGCTTTTTTCCCTCCGAGAGAAATGTTATGTCAAAACCAATCGACTTCTGAAATGTCGCGCTGTCAGCGACTGCGTATTACATGCTTCACTTTGATTTCGCTCCTAGTTGTCATAGCAGATAAGTTTTCTGGGAGGAACTGTGCTATTGTGAGACGTCATTAGTGGAATTGGGCAGAAGTGCGGTAACACGCATTTATTTCAAGTTTGTTAGCATTGCATTGCACACATCAGTGTGCAGTAGCCAACAGACAGCCAATAATAGTCAGCACTGGCATGTATTTGCCCATGTTTCTTGTCGAGATGATACTGGTATTATGCGAGTCAAAAAAGTAGGCCTCGAACATGGTATACACGTGCTATACACTTGTTTCCTTGTAAATTGTCGTTGTAATGAGTATTAAAATTTTACTATACAACATGTACCAGCTTACACCCCTGGACTCTTCTGTCCTCATACTCGCTACGGAGAAACTACTTGTGGAACACTCATGCACGTTGTACAAAACGCTGAGCACTAGCAATACTGTGTACGCAGTCAGTGCAACGTACAGTGTCATTACCATGTTAATTTTTTTTCACTCAACGTGAGAACTTGGAAAAATTTGCGAGAGAACATCTTCAACAAGTAGAGATTGCAGTGACTGGTTCTTTCATTTGGCTTTCTCTAGTTATGCCAAGTTTTTAAACGCATGCTTAAGACTAAGGGGCTAGCGTCAGGCCTGTGTTGGACAACAAATGACTCCCAAAGTACCCAAGTTGACCTACAGCGATAAAGAGGGGATGCTGGCTAACACACATATTACAAACCCTGTCTATATATTACGATTCGAACAGTCCTTGACTGTTCAAGCTTATTCAGGCTGTTTTGATTCGGGCAAAACTCTGAGCTTTTGTACCCATTGACTGTATCCTGCTCGTGGAAACGCAGTTCCTAGAACCATCAACGCTATGGTATCCACTACATGATATTCCTGCTGTTCTATGTTTTCCTCAGGAGGAGGAAAGCCCGAGGGAGACCTCGACAAAACAGTGCCAGATGACGTCATCGGCGGCAGTTCCCCCCTTCTGGAGGAGCGATCAACGTGGCTTCCCGCCCACAAATCACCAGGCGAGTGTGGCATGCTGCCCTTCTTCTCCTTGGCCTCCTTGGTTGTCAATCCATTTCCCATCTCTGACTTTTACTTCCGGAACGGCGCCATCTTCCGGTCGGAGCTGGTGGGCTATTATGAGCCCGCCGGGTGGTCGGCTGCCTGCCCGGCGGGTCCGAAGAGTTTACGACTGGCGCTGGCTCCTTCGATTGCCCCATACGTGGACGGGCGTCAGCTGCACTATGTGTGCTCCGACTGACGCGGGGGTCACGCGCCTTGCCCAGCCGTGGCGCCGCCGTTTCGCGACCAAAACAGCGCCGTCATCGACGCCGCGTGGTGGTGTCACCGCCACACGGCTGTTACCCTTCGCCGCCCACGCTGCGCTAGGCGCTTTCGCCATTCCTTTATTGCGCCCCAGCTGGCGATGAAAGAAAAAAAGGAGTCTTCGAAAGTAGCGGCGAAGGCACGTAACGTGTGGTGCTGAAGTGTCGCAGTTTGTGCTATATACCAGCGAACGCACGTCTGTCTGCTTCTGGGACAGTATATGGCTCGACAATGATACGCACGCGCTGGAGCAGAGTGAGTGATGTAAAGTTTGGAGAAAGAAGCATTGTGAAGTAGGAGTCGGATATTGTACACAGCGATGACGGAGAGGTATTTCTAAACGTTATTTGTTTTGTTCTTTGGCTCACCTTGGTCGGGGGGGGGGGGGGTTCGAAGCTAACCGCACACAGATTTGAGCGGTGTATTTCCTGCTTAGACTTATTGGTGTTTCTTGAAATATAAGAGCGCTACTATACACAGGGACACAAAAAGGCAGATAACGTGAGACGTGAAACAATACAAGCAGTCCCTGTTTTCTTGTATTCCCGTGTAGTTACGCGATCGTATTTCAACTATCAAGAAGATTTGAGGTCATGCTAGCAGTACAGAAAAAATAACAACGCTAACATAATTATCTGATTTTCTCGGAAGATATGCTTCATAGAAAAGCTTTTTCTTTCTGTTCGTGGAATAACAGAGATATAGGGGCTCATGAATAGTTAGAATTCCATGTTACCTGCTAGTAAAGTTACGTCTATGGTGGAGAGAAATACAAGATGAAACAGAGCGATAATTCGTTGCAGGCTTATATATTGATTGGTTCACAAAAGAGAGAGATCTTGCATTTTACTTGTGTTTTTAATGGCGCTTTCAAACTTTCCTTAGTCATCGTCATCAACAAAAACATCGCAACTACCTCAACCGCAAACAGCCAAACGTCCTCAGCACACTGCTTCTTCCATTCATATGTACGTTAGCTATGGGAATGTGAATACTTTACGCCCTTTACGTGCCAGTGGCAAGGCGCAGCCTATAGGCGTTTGCCTTTCGCCTGACGTTTTCTTATCGGGTCGCTTACGCAACTTGTACTACCCGGAAGAGAACGACCACCGCGCTTCACGCGCAGCGCACAGTATACCGTGCCCGTGTTCTCGCCACCGCTGAAGGGTCCACGTCTCGCGTATAGCTTTACTTTAGCGACGATGCCGCCGCACTGGAATCCTAATCACGCGTCACAGCCGCGGACCGTGGTGCAATGCAGCGCAGCGATGGCTTCGTGCTCGAGTGCGTCTCGTCGTCCGCTTGCCCAGCCCTGGGGCGACGTGCTTCACATGGGACAACGCCACTTTCGCGTAGTGCGCGCGTGGCTATCTCGCATTGTGTGTGTGGTTAGCGAGCTCACGTGCGTGTATACCGACACGGCTCAGGTCAGTCGCGGCACGTTCGAACCGTCCTGTACTCGGGCGGCAGACCTTCGGAAGGACGAAACGCCTCGACTGCGTCTCGAAACCGCTGGTTGCCTCACGACCAGCAGTCGTCGTAAAGGCGCGCGTTTCTGTGCGACCCAATTAGAGTGGGGCGCATGATTAGTTCTCTCCGCTCGTTGTTCTGTAGATGCGTAGTTTGTGAAGGATTATTAAAATGAATATTGACGGGATGACGAGGTATTTCAACACAACACCCTAGACTTATCTCAGATGCCATTTGTGATTGATGATTATCAGGTTCGCCAGCCCGTTTGATGCGCATTTTGATCCTTTCTTTCTGATTGTTTGCAATTTTTTATTCCACTTTTCCATCTCTATACAGAGTAGCATGGCAGGGGTTACATACGTACCGGCAAAAACAAGTTTTTTTTTTCATTAAAGCGTCTCTATCTCTATTGCTCTCAGAACCACATTCTTCAACTCCCCATCTCCAATACAAATAAGTTCTCGTTATCGAGAGAGAGAGAAGCTTCAAGAAAGAAGAAAATAAATAAATAAATAAATAAATAAATAAATAGAAAAACGAATGAAAAAAAAGAAAGAAGGAAAGAAAGAAAAATAGAAAGAAAGAAAGAAGGAAAGAAGGAAAGTAAGAAAGAAAGAAAGAAAAAATGTATAGCGGCACTGCCACATCCAAGTTTTTTGTGATATGCTGAACATTACGTCATGAGTATTGACTACTTCTACTTCAACAACACATTTGTATTTTCTTATCGTTAAACGTGGAATAACTTTCGTTTTTAGCGAGCGATAGATGGAACAGGGCGAATATTATTAAAACGCTTTTCGTGGCTCACATTGGGGTTTCGTAGAGTCGGAAAGACACGGAACGCTGCCCGTGGTATGGTTCATGACTGTAATGATTCCATTACCGCGATAATAATGGAGATAGGTTTAAAAGTGCCTTATTAGTTGAAAGAGTGAGAGGGAATTTCGGGGGCTCGACACCTTGTTTGGCACAACCCTAGTGAAAATCGAGCAAGTTATGAAGCCATGAAAAGAATGGGGGCCATGAATTGTACTCCTTTATTGTATTGAGGTAATTAAGATAGACTTCGGAAAAAAAGTAAATTGGACGAAAAGTAATGCGGCCAACTAGCGTCTGGCAGACCAAACCTGCAAACTTCGAATCCGAAGGTGTTGTCAGGTTCATCCAGGTTCACTTCCCTTAGTGACGAACAGGTACCGTTCCTGGTTCGATGGATGAATGGAAGAAAAATTTTATTATGGTCCTTCGGTGCGTGTGTTTAACGTGCAAGGGGCCGTTCGCACGTCGGGACAGAGAGAAGTAAGGTAATTAAATCCTTATTACTCTTCGCCACTCTTATAATCCAACTTATACTTGATTCCGTAGTCGTCGAAACTGTTTTACACTGATTTCTAAGTTGCTCGTTTTAGAGAAAATTGCTTTCTTAATTTTCTCTTCTGCTTTCTCGGTGTACGACACTAGCAGCAGGTGGGAGGAGAAAAAAAAATAAGAAGAGTGGCAAGAGCAGTTGTACTCCACAAATCGGCCATGGTGGTCTATCTATAGCGGTCACGGTGCTAGATCGCTGAGCCACTAGCCGAGGCGCCCAATTCCGGACGCGTTAGTCGCATCTTCGATGAAGGTTGAGATACAAACCATCGCGAAGGCGCGACTATTCACAACACACAGAAAGAGACAGACAAGGACGGGCGCAATTCTCGTCTACGTGTTGTGTATAGTTGCGCCCTAGTAGTGGTTTCTATGTCAAAGCGCCAACTCGCCCAACAGCCAACTCTTTTGAAGGTTGGAATGTTTGAGGCTTTTGTTCTTATATTTAAGTGCCCGTAAAGGTTGTACAAATCTCCGGAGCCCTCAACCACGGCGGCTTTCATAATCGCGTCACACTTTTGGGACGTTAAATCCCAGCTATTGTTATATAATATGGCTACTCCATAAATCGGAAAAAAGGTATATTAGAGAACAGTCGAAAAAAAAAGAAACCACGAAACGATTCGGAAGACATCTGGAAATCATAATTCAGGATTTACCGATTGCAAAAATAAAAATTAAACAAAACAGCTGTCCAACGGTTAACACCCCACAAAAGGTTGGCTGAGGTTCACAGCTTGAAAGGTGGAGTACGAGGAAGGTCAAAAAGCGGAAACGCATTCTGCGTCAACATTTGAAAATGGCGAAAGGCATATGCACTCGTCCCATTCATTTTCTGCCCATTGCCCCAGTGTCATCCAACGCGATGTAATAAGGAACACGTGAGAATATATCAGCTGCACCAATTACATGGAAACAGTGCCTGCCCACACACGCTGCGCATTCACACCATGTAAGTTCGTACGCACGCAAGCAATCTGTCGTGCCGTATTTTGTTTTAGTTTCTGCTCTATGAAGACAAAATAAAGCAACTCCGCAAGGGCTGTGCCAGAATATAAAGGCGCACGCGTATATACGACGACAGCTATATGCGACACCATAAGCGTCAAAAGCGCCAGCTCACAGGCGACGTCGCTGGGGCTGCAGCTGTCACCGCCACGCTGACACGTGCGACAACGACAGCTGTAGCCGCACACACACACACTCACATACACACATACACTCATGCACACACACACACGCACACTACAATTCGCGGCCGCAAGATGTAGGGATGGCATCACACAACGGTGCAGCTGTTTCCTTCTTTATTCTTTGCCTTTCTTGCTGACGCAAGCGTGAGGCGTGAAACCGCGTTCGAGGGCTTATATTGGAGCTGGCTATGTGGGCCTTGTAGGCGCTTATTTTTCTTGGCCCGTTGTCTCGAAGTGTTCGGTAGCTTTCGCTCGCGCGTAAGTTAAGCATAGCGTTTACGCCTATTCTATTCTGTGGATGCCTTGTTCTTTTTTTGTGTGTGTTCAAGAATAGACCCACACTTCCGTGGGATCTGCGACGTTCATTTATTTTTTCTCCCATATTCACAATCGATAAGCACAGCATCTTATTTTTCTATATTCGTTTTTTTAACACTTTCGCGCTCACCAACCAACATTTGCCGGCCTACATTCTCCCATATGTGGTCCCCCATATACTGACACCTGCTTGGCTTCTGAAGTTCCGTGTGTCACGTCTCTCACGAGCTGAAGATGCTTGTACTATGTGTTGTAGCTGCTGTGAATTGCATCTGCGTCGTCGTTTTTGTGTTGTTTAAAATCTTGCATTTGGGCACCATGGTTGAAGGTCCTCGTGCATGATTGTAGCCGTGAATCAGTAAAATCAGGTCGCAAACGAGTTCAGGCTTTCATAGCACGTTCTTGCTTTCACGATATCATATTTTTTCAATCGTATGTTGATCTTTGTTAGTTCCTTTAAGGTGAGCTTTCAGGCTGTAGAATGTCCTCGTGCTTTTCCGGTGAAAATTGCATACCTAGGCAGAAAGTGACACACAAAGAGAAATGAAGAAGAAAAAGAGAGACAGCGACCACGGGTAAAGCACCGTTGCCGTCGAAGGCCCTGACTGAAAAAGCCAGCTGTCTGCAAAAATAAGCACGAAAGGGCCTTCGCTGTCTTGTGGACCAATGCACACAACGCTCTAGCAGCTTCTGTTTATTCACTGCGAGATCATAACGATGATCGTGTGCACGTCATAGTTGTCCGACACAGGTGCACACGTGAACGGGAATTGCCTTTATAAGTTGACTCATAGACAAAAGGTAAAGTAGGTCGTTCTTGCGGCCGTCATGCATGACTGTCAGTAATTGAAATTATGACTGCATGGCTGTTCATGAAAGGAAGGGAGATAGTGAATTCATTAGGAGGCAGAGAGGTCTTCACAAAAAGGACGCCTAATGACAAATTGGCTGATGAGATGCCTCACGGCAGTGCCGCCTGAGCCCAGGATCAAGCCCCGTGCCATTTGGGAGGGGTAAACCTATAGTTTCTAAAGTGAATCGAATATCGTGCACTCTTTAATAGTTTTCCATTATTAACAGTCTTTTAAATAACCAATGTAAAATCTTGTTTGCATTCTAGTATTCAAACTCTTAACGCTAAAAGTACTAATGTCAAAGTCCAAGTTTACTTCACTTGAGAGAGAGAGAGAGAGAGAAAATTTAATGCGGAAAGGCAGGGAGGTTAACCAGAAAACATATCCGGTTTGCTACCCTGCACTGGGGAAGGGGTAAGGGGAGACAGAAAAGTAAGAAAAAGAAATGGGAAAGGGAGGAAGAGAAGCACAAACACACACACACACACGCGCACACAGTAGTGTCACAATCGTTCAACGAGGCGGGTCGCTCGCAGAAACTTCATCAGCGCCTTCGTTGCTTTCTGGCGTGAAGCTCGATCTTTCCGACATTCCAAGATTGACTGCTCAGAAAGTGGCTGGTCGTCGAGGCGAGCAAACACTGCTGAGAGGGACTGTCGCTGAGAGCTGTACTGGGGGCACTGACATAAAATATGTTCAATTGTTTCGTCATTGTCGCAATGGTCGCATGCAGCGCTGTCTCTCATTCCGATGCGGCAGGCAAAGGCGTTCGTGAAAGACACCCCAAGCCACATGCGGCAGAGAAGGGTCGTCTCGGATCGTGGTAGGCCAGATGGAATAGTAAGTCGTAGGTATGGGTCCAGGCGGTGAAGACGGGTGTGGAGAAAACCGGGCGTATTCCGCATAGACCTTGCGACATCCTGCGCAAGCGTATTAATCTTTGCTGCTGCGTCGCTTCTTGATAGTGGAATAGGTTCCATCACTCCATTTTCGTGAGCATTCTTAGCTGCATCGTCGGCATGCTCGTTACCGATGATGCCGCAATGGCCTGGTAACCACTGAAAAGATATGTCATGTCCTTCGTCTATTAGGTGATGGTACAGTTGTCGTATTTCGAGCGCCAATTGGTCTTGAGGCCCACGACGTAGAGCATTGTGTAGACATTGGAGAGCTGGTTTCGAATCAGTAAAAATGCTCCATTTTTGTGGTGTCTCTCGATCAATCCTGCGGAGTGCGCTGCGGAGTGCCGCGAGCTCCACGGCTGTCGATGTCGTCTTGTGTGACGTTCTGAACTGGATGGTTTCGGCTCTTGCTGGGAAGATCACAGCTCCTGCAGATCCTCCAACAGTTGTCGAGCCATCCGTGTAAAGTTTGACATGATCTTTGTATTCTTCGTGTAGCATGAGTAGAATCATCTGCTTTAAAGCTGGCGCCGAGAGCTCCGCCTTCTTGCGAATCCCCGGCACTGTCAAGCGCAGTTTTGGTCGGTCCAAGCACCAAGGAGGTGTTAGTATCCGTTTCGGAGGCGTGTAGACTGTTGGAAGGCACTCACGGAAAGTCAATACTCTCTTACAGAAGGAGGCACTCGGTCGATCTTCTGGAAGCGAAGCTAGGTGGTGGGCAGGGGCGCGAGCAAGGTGTCTAATATGAGCTCTAATATGAGCTCTACTTCACTTGAAAAATGTGCATAGTCTTCAGGACTAAAAGCTGCTCTAGACAGCTTGACTTGGTCCCTGAAAACTGTTACATTGGCAGTATACGTGGTTTGCAATACAAATGGGTATTTAAGGTCATACTTAAACATATGAGCGTTATACTGCAGGAGTTGTAGTAGGGATTACATCAGTTGTTAGAAACAGCATGCAAGTGTAGCAGTAAAATTCGCGTTGAAATGTTCATCACAGCATGAAGAATTCATAATAGAAAAAAGATACTGTAATTCTAGATAAAAATTAAATAAGTATGAAACAGCATTTTGTAAACCTGGGAGATTTAGTGAAAGTACGAAACTTCAGAGAATAACATATCGCTTGAAGATGACGAGAGAGAAAATGAAAATTTCATAAACAAAATAGGCAAAAGTGTGCAAAAGCAAGGCATATGAACGCAAAAGCTATAAAGCAGACGCGGAAGGGGAACATTAGTAGCATTGGGGACAAATTACGAAGTAATTGTGGTTTTTAATTAAGACAGAAATGCTAAGTACTAGTTATGGCTTTATTTTACACAGCTTCATCATTTGGCACTGGCGTCGACGCATAGTTAAGCATATTGCATTTACTAAGCAGTGCACTTCAGTTGTCGAAGGCTGGACTTATACCACAGCGCGTGCAAGCGAAAGCAGATGGAAACGGACGCTGAGCAGAAAGTAGACATGAAAGCGAACGTCGTGTCGATGTTCATCTTTCCTTTGCATCGCTTCGCGAGTTGCGCCTCGTGTCTACTAAACCGGAAACCCCGGATGTCAGCTACGTCCGACCTTGCTCGCTTCATTAAGGTACAGCGAGGAAGTCATTATTTTGGTGTCGTGCTATAATACCGCGTCTGTGCTTTTTTTACATCTACATTTCTCTATAGCTTCTGTAAGGGCACCTTCAAATTTTATACATTAAGCCTCATGAGTTGTTAGCAGCGTTTCTTTGTGCGTGTGTGCTCCGAAGTTCTTCTCGGCATCCTGGATTTAATTATGAGTTTTCTCTAACGAAGCACCCCTGCCGCTTATTCTTTCGTGCCCCAGCCAGCCAAGCGTGTTATCGTTTGGTGTTTTCGTTTAGCATTTTTTCCAACTTCTTTCGGATGCTCGTCTAGTTATTGTACTTTATTTCAATATTTTGCCATTATCAGCTTGTCCATGTACCAGCATTGTCTTAACACAAAGACTCGCGGGAGCTGTCTAATATATCCTTCTTGCTTCGCGCGATAAACTCGCTCGCATCTGTTTAACACGCATGTAGCGAGAAATGAATGAGGGCAACAGAATCACTGAAAACGTCAGACCAGTTTTACAAAACTGGGAAACATTGAATAACGTACAAGTGCAGATAAGAGCGCGACGGTGTAGGTGTAGGTATTCCATCTGTTTCGTTCGCTCTGTTTTAGAAATTTCGCCTTTTTTTGTTGTTAACTTTCCTGGCGCTTATCTGCCGCGAAAATGTGATACGCGAGTTGTGAGGACACACAAACACACAAAAAAGAGAGAACGTCTTGTATTATCAATTGAAGAACATATAAACTCGTACAAGCTGATAAATTTCCTTCCGCTGCACTGCACCTTCTACGTCACAAATAATGCAATGGCAATGTTTTTTTCTTTTTTGTCTTTAGCTCGGCGTTACAAAGATGAAACAGCCGACAGCCAGACAGCTTTTCCTCAAGGCATAGTGGACGAACACTCGTTCCTGGGTGAGCGGTTGGATAAGAATACTTTTTATTCTCGGCCACATATATTATTATTCATTCTTGATCGATCGAGTTTCAGCTGTATTTGTTGTCGCTGATAAAATATCACGGAACTATTGGAACGGGCAACACGAGTGCCTCACCATCGGTGCTTCTCTCGCGTTTTGTATTTTTCAATTATTTATTTCCTGTTCTGAGGAAACGCGTACCCTAATGTGACTATCCTCAACTTTAATCGATTCAAGTTCGATTGTGACTCGCAGTTTTGTGCTCCCTATTCAAAGCGGAGCAGATCTACGTTCTTGTAGTGGTGCTGTATACGGCTCAATTCGATGCCACCTTTCATCATTCTCTACTGATGCATGACCTGCTTATTCCATTAATAATGTATACATGCTGAGACACGTTGACCCGACACACAAGAAAAAAAGAAAATAAAACAGCATCGGAAAGCGCACCGCTGCGCAGCCGCTCATCTCACTGCGTTGCCCTAAATAAAGGAAGGGTGCCTGCAACGCAACTACGGTCGAATATCGACGTTGAGACAAAAAAAAATACTTACGATGGACGAGATACGCCGTGACATTAGATGCAAAAACACAATTTAGGTCACCGTAAGGACGTCTGCGAAATACATTTCGGGTGATGTGTTATCTGCGGCTCTGTTTGTGTGCAAAGTACGAGGAATGTCACGATGGTGACATGCACGAAAGCGTGTACCATTACTTAAAGGACGCTTGCTTCAACAAAGGCTCGTGTACTCAGTGATTGTTCCTCCTTTCACCGTGTATACTGATTAAGTATACAGTTTCATATGCAAGAGATTTAAGCTTCGCTTCTTTCGTTTTGTCGAAGTCATTATCAGTCACTATTCTGCGCAGGAAATTCAAAATACGGCGTACAACGGGTGTGCGAGCGTGGCTATAATATGCGTGGCATATGCGTGGCATAGGCGGGTTGCACGGAATAAATAGACCAACCCTGTACGTGAAACGTTTCGATAAAAGATCATCAGAAGGACTTGTTTTTGGGCTAGTTGGTGCTTGCCGGAAATCATAATGTATACATAGCGTAAAAAACACACTGGACACTCAGAACCACACACCACGAGCACCATGGATCAGAATGCGTGCACCTAGAATACGTAATCAGCGCTTGTGGTGTCTGGTTCTGTGTGCCAGTTGTGTATCCTTTTTGCGCTATACATCATGACGTTTCAACGTTCGGATAGTTCTGTTATTAGTATCATGAAGTTGTTTTTTTGTTTTTGTAGCACGCGGCACACACTAGTTTTTATCGGTTTTATAACTCAATATTCTTGAAATGTATCTGCTAAATCATTTATAGTCACCAAAAGCCTGCCGCCGAAAATGTAATCTTATTGCCTTATGGTAAAGAGGCCCGTATAAATGACCCGCCACAGTGGTCCAGGGGTGTGCAGACTGCTGACGCGCAAGTTGTAGGATCGCATCTCGATAGTGACGGCCACGTTTTCGATTGAGATTATAGTGCTCGAAGCTCGTGAACCTATGGATTCTGGTGCACGTTAAAGAACCCCAGGTGGTCGAAATTTCCGACGCCCTCCACTATATACGTGCTGTCTCATATTCGTCTTCATTTTGGTACTTTAAAGCTGATAAATTATTAATACATTATTATTATGAACCTCCGTGGTGCAATGTTAACGAGCTTCAACGTAGGATATCTTTTCGTAATTAGTTACTAGTGTAGTGACACGCTTCGAACAACAAAAACGAAAGAAATATGTAAAATATCTGTAAACAGCGAAACACGTAAACAGCTTTTACCTGCAACAGTCCTTCATCAAACTAATGATGAAACATAAACATTATTATTATTATTAAAAGAACTTGTTGTTGGGCTAGTTGGTAGAGCGTTGCATAAGAACTAATTTCATCACACACACACACACACACACACACACACACACACACACACACACACACACACACACACACACACACGCGCGCACACACACACACACACACACGCACGCACGCACGCACGCACGCACGCACGTACGCACACACACACACACACACGCACGCACGCACGCGCACGCACACGCACACGCACACGCGCACACAGAGAGAGAAAGAGAAGCACTGTGTGTATTTGATGCCTGAGTGTGTCTGTGTGAACGTGTTTTGTGCTCATATCAGTTGAAAAATGCGTTCTCTTTAATGCCAATCCTGATATCACCCTCATGTCGCGCCATGTAACATTGTGTGAGTTTGCGTTTGAGTACTCTTTCTTCCCTTCCTCTTCATCTTTAAAACTCCCTCATCCCTTTCCCCAGTGTAGAGTAGCATACCGGTCCTTCTAGGCTGGTTAATATTCCTGCCTTTCCTTTGTCTCCTGTTCCTGTCAATGTGCTAGGTGTATCGGCGCGACCAACCCAAGCTACTGCGTGGTCTTGATGTGCAAACTGTCTGCAATGACGCGTACTTTCTTCTGTTCATTTTCGCACCTACAGGCTCTCGATGATTCGCGCACCTCTTTCTTATTTATGTTGTCACTCTCCCACCCCATCCCCGCTGTAGGGTAGCAAACGGTATGCTTGTTCTCGTTAAGTTAGCTGCCTTGTTTTTTTTCTTTTGTCTCCCTTCATTTCTCCCAACTCGGGAGAAAAAGAACTAACGTAGAGCATGTGGATTCACATTATCTGTAAAATTCTCTACTAAAAATTTCTTAGTTTGAGACAAATGGAAATGCCAGGAGAGGCGTATGTTACACTCGGCTTTCTTTCCGGTCATGAGGGACACGCAGGAGAAGCTGGTAAATAGCATCAATTTCACTGCTACAGTTCCTGCGATCTATCTGTCGGATCGAAAATGAAGGGACGGTTTAAACAGCTCGTCGAAGACTGCGCCCGTGAGATCCGTGTGAACGAGTTCATCGTATAGCTTTAGATCGCAACGTTTTGATCGCCGATTCGGTTCGAAGGCCTGCACGCTTATACCTCTGAAGCCCGTTGTGGAATAAAGATGACGGTAAAGCTGCCACTCACTCACAGAACTGTTCTTACGGAATGAAAGATACTTGTAGCGTTGGCAACATCGTTTGGAGATGTATTATAGCTATAGCCGCTGTATATGGACGAACGACATGTACTAACCTGCATCAATGTGCGTATGTATGTGCGTACTGCCTTGCGCGAATAGACACCGGAAAGAGATGTGATGGAGATCGATCAGATGTATCCTTCAGTTTGTTTGGTTCTCTTCGGGTGCTTGTCGAAAAGGCCCCATTGAGAGGCTGTCTGAAAAGCATGTTTACGCTTCCTTTACCCAGCGCGCCGGCCTGCTTACGCGCTGAGCCGATGAAGCGGCATATCAGCATCGTATCGACTGTTGTGACGGAGACGCTGATGACTGTCATCATTTCTGCAAGAGAT
This sequence comes from Rhipicephalus annulatus, assembly GCA_013436015.1. Taxonomy (NCBI): domain Eukaryota; kingdom Metazoa; phylum Arthropoda; class Arachnida; order Ixodida; family Ixodidae; genus Rhipicephalus; species Rhipicephalus annulatus. Next base: position 18,825 of record WOVY01010730.1, read on the forward strand.
CGATATCGCTTCGATCGTTATGAGGCAAGAGCCTGTCATGGCCTCCAGCGGTGCGCGCTGTCGAAAGCTGCACTTGTGAAATAACAAGGCCTTCTTTACTATACTTAAAGGAGGCGTCAGCTTTACCGTATATATATTACCGGAGAAAAAAAAAGCAAACAAAATATGATACCCTAACGTGACCGGGTTTGGTACGCTTAAGTTGGTGTGAGCGCAGTGCCTCACGAAACGCAAGAAAGAAGCGGCGCGATAACAGCGCGGCACACTGCATTTTGAGAATCATTCTCAGCGATGTTTAGAAATGACAGATTTCACAGCGAGTGCAACTAGTAGGAAGCACTATAAACGTTCTTGATTATATTTGTAAAGAGGTGATCAAATTTCGTTTGAACAAAATCGAACGCGACGACTCGGGAATGTGCCATTACGAAAATAACCGGACATGTTGTAAGAAACGATGCAGAAATGTAATGTCGGGAAAGTGCCTGGCCATGTCTCCTGGCGATGGTCCGAGGTTATGGTGTCAATTTATTTTGTCCCGAAAGATTTTTGGGACAAAGTGGTCCAAATGAACTCGTTTCTATAAGAACCGGGCGTGTGAATCTCTCACTACCCAGGACATCCGAAAAAAACAGGCAATAGTTTTTTTTTTCGTTCTTTCTCCATTGCGTGTTTCGCTCGGGTCGAGAGCCTGAAAATTGGATCTGCAAATTCGAGCACCAGTTACCAAACTTACAATAACGTTACTAGTATTAGTCATCGTCATCAGCGGGTCAGGCAATGGTACAAACGTGCGTCGGCTTTAATAAATATTTTTTTCTGAGTTTTCGCAGGTTTCGCTTTGACGCTTGTCGGCAGCACTGAATGTCAGCGGCTGCTCACAGCGAGAGTTTAAAATGTCAACGATGACGTCATGTTGTGGCACACTGACGTCTCAGATCGGAGAATGTGACGTGATGAGAACGTTTTGCGATGATATTGCGTATTACTTCATCCCATGGCGTCGTAAATTGGTCAATTGTGTGCATATGCTGGAGGTTCTGTAATACCGCTTGAGGTGGGGAAAGCTTCGGGCATTCTGCGATTCCCAGCCTGAGAACGTGCAGGCAGTTAAGGGCGTGTCTCTCACCGCGCGGCTCGTTGTGCCTTGCAAGAACTCTCGTTCCCGGCTGTACAACTATAGATGCATTACCAAGTGGGAAACCGTCAAGTGTTATAGAGTGTGTAATATGCTGGCGAACTTTTCGCAGGTACGTTATACATTTAATATGACTTAACATGCATGATCAGGTGCATTTGTATGATTTAGTTTGTATACGACATTCGCAGTATAGCTGCGCCGTGTAAAAGGTGCGAAAAGCTAAAAACTAGCAGACCAGCATGAACATGTGCAATTTAGTTGGAATTCTTTCTATCTAGATAGAAAATTGGAGTATGCTACTTCCTGTCTTTATACATTCAACGTCATCTACAATTAAAAATAAAATGAAATATAATTAGTAAGGTTCTGATGGGGACCAGCGCCAGCACTAAGTCACTGAAAACTCTGCTTTGAAGTAGTGCGCAAATGAAATAAATTTGCGTAAATTATTCACAATATTAGATCAATAACTCTGCGTATAGCTGCATGGTACTAGCCTAACGAGGCCGAGAAAGATCGACATTATGTCGCCATCTTTTCTCAGGGTTACTTTATTTAGGTGAAGGGAGAAGGAAGCAAACCTGCAAAAGCATAGAGGCCGATTTAAAGTATGGTGTCTTCACAAGAAAAGCGCCTTGCGTACGCGTACGCATGTCGTGACTGCGTCTACGCGGCCTGCAAGGCCGGCACGCCAAATTTATGGAGTTACTTTGTCGCTGCTATTGGTGGAATCGTTAAATGTCACCTTTGTGCGCATTCTGACGATGTGTTATTACAGCGTTGATTACAGTAATCTGGTAACAGTGGGAACTGCACTTTCTTTTTTTGGTTCGTTTCAAACACTCGACGCAGACAACAGAAATGAAATAGTTAATAATTTCTCTCGTACCATGGCAGCCCTCTGAAAAAAGTTTAAGGAAAGGACATAAATGCGCATACACGCGTAGTTTTATTTTCAGTAGTCATCTGTGGTTTTCATATGCATAGTATACGGGGATTTCGTGCATTTTTTGTGTATTATATCTTCTGCAGTTTCGCGCAAGTACTATCGCACTATATTGTTTCTTATGGTGGGTTCGAGGCTCAAGCGTTCTGTGGTGAGGAGAGAATATCGCTTCTCGTCTAGCAGATTTTTTATTTTGCCATTTTTCCTCTTTTTGCTCACATCCATGTAGATGCATCGAGTTATCGTAGTCTAAAGTGGAAACATCTATAGAAGCGTAGTCATTGAGGTGTAGCGGTTAAGGCGTAGCGATTAAGGTGAAGCGATACTCCGATTGACGATGTAGGTTTGATTTCAGGCGCAAGTGTACTCATCTCCATGCAGGCGGAAGTTCGAACGCACTCGTGTGCTCAGATTGAGGGTTGGATCCAGGTATCAAAAGTGCTCAAAATCACTATTGAGTCCTCCATTTCGGTACGACTCTTAATATCATTGTATTCGCCCGTAAAATAACATAACTTTCCTATTTTAATTCAGCTCTCAGCGTTTGTTATTTATGAACTCGCATTTAAAGGACTAAACAAATTGCTTTGCGCCCAGCCATGGTGGTCTAGCGGCTAGGGTACTCGGCTGCTAACTCGCAGGTAGCGGGATCAAATTCCGGCTGTGGCGGCTGCATTTCCGATGGAGGCAGAAATGTTGTAGGCCCGTGTGCTCAGATTTTGGCGCACGTTAAAGAACTCCAGGTGGTCGAAATTTCTGGAGCCCTCCATTATGTCGTCTCTCATAATTATATAGTGGTTTTGGGACGTTAAACCCCACATATCAATCAACAAATCGCGTTGGGACTCGCGAATTCACGTAGGATTGAGACTTATATAGTTGGGTAATATTGTCACAAAGACACAGGCACGCAGGCACAAAATAGGGCGTTTACTTTCGCAACCCAAGGGTCAGAAACGCGAACACCAGAGCACGCGCACACAGATCTACTTCGTTGTCCTCTTCAGATGCTGGCTACTATAGTTGCCAGCCTACCTTGCGTCAATTCCCCCCTTTCAAGAGAGACCGTCCCGGTCGATTGACTGAGATGCTAGAGGTGGCCATGAAAGAAAAAAAAATGATCACGTCAATGAAAAAAAAACCCCACGCTGTTGTGGATAATAAGGAAAAAGTTCGAAGTGTTCATAAGTCGCGGGCATGGTACGGTTTCATCCGTACTACATGGACTACTTCTGGACGTGGACGTCTTCGGTTTAAACTGGTGTCGGAGCTTTGGGGAACTACCTCGTAATTCACGTCACTGAGGCAGCGCACAACTTCGTAAGGGCCAAAGTAGCGCCGCAATAGCTTCTCCGAAAGCCCACGATGGCGAACTGGTGTCCACACCCATACATAGTCACCTGGTTGATAGTGGACGCTCCTTCGGCCTTGGTTGTAACGGCGAGCGTCGATATCTTGCTGCGCGCGAATGCGGTTCCGTGCAAGCTGGCGGGCTCCCTCGGCTTTCTCAACGAAGTCGTCAACACTGTCATTTCCGCTGTTGTCCTGGTCTACAGGGAGCATAGCGTCTAACGGTGTTGTGACGCGACGGCCATAAACAAGCTCGAATGGTGTTAGGTCTGTGGTCTCTTGCACAGCGGTGTTATAGGCAAACGTGACGTACGGCAAAATTTCATCCCACGTTTTGTGCTCTACGTCAACATACATAGAGAGCATGTCGGCCAATGTTTTGTTTAACCTCTCCGTCAAGCCGTTTGTTTGGGGATGATAAGCTGTTGTTTTCCGGTGGTTGGTGTGCGTCAGCTTGGTAACTTGTTGCAATAACTCTGCCGTAAATGCTGCTCCGCGATCGGTTATGAGAACAGCAGGTGCACCATGGCGCAAAACAATGTCGTGGACAAAGAATCTGGCGACTTCAACTGCAGTTCCCTTAGGCACAGCTTTGGTTTCTGCATAGCGAGTCAGATAGTCGGTCGCGACAATTATCCACTTATTTTCTGAGGATGACAAAGGGAAGGGACCAAGAAGATCCATTCCTACTTGCTGAAATGGTGCTCGAGGTGGATCTAAAGGTTGGAGGAAACCGGCGGGCTTTGCGGGTGGAACTTTACGCCTCTGACAGTCACGGCAGGTGCGGACATAGCGCTGAACGGACGAATACAGCTGTGGCCAGTAGTACTTCTGTCGGATGCGCGCTAATGTCCGAGCAAAGCCTAAGTGACCGGCCGAAGGATCGTCGTGGCACGCCTGCAAGACTTCCTCACGCAGTGCCATTGGAACGGCGAGGAGGAAAGTTTCCTGGCTGCTCTCAAGATTTCTCTTGTAGAGAACATTGTTCCGCAGGCAATACGTAGCCAAACCACGCGAGAGTCGGCGTGGGACGACAACGTCTTGTCCTTGAAGATGCTGGATGACAGGAAGTAGCTCAGTGTCCTCACGTTGAAGCTCAGCCATCCGCACCACATCGACGATGCCAAGAAACGGTAAATCTTGTTCAGTGTCAGATGACGTCGGGGAAATAGGAGCACGAGACAGGCAGTCAGCATCTGTATGCTTATGTCCTGATCGGTAGACCACCGTTATGTCGTACTCTTGAAGGCGGAGGCTCCAGCGGGCGAGGCGGCCTGATGGATCCCGTAGATTGGCAAGCCAACAGAGCGAATGGTGGTCACTGACCGCTCGAAATGGCCGACCGTATAGGTAGGGTCGAAACTTGCTAATGGCCCAAACGACTGCTAGGCACTCTTTTTCGGTGGTAGAGTAATTAGCCTCTGCTTTTGTGAGACTGCGGCTCGCGTAAGCGATCACACGCTCTGCGCCGTTCTGCCATTGAACTAGAATGGCTCCGATTCCCACGTTGCTGGCGTCTGTGTGGATCTCGGTGTCGGCAGTGTCGTCGAAATGTGCCAGCACTGGAGCTGTCTGCAGTCGATTGCGCAGCTCTACGAAGGCTTGTTGTTGTTCTTCCGTCCATACGAAAGGTACATCTGGCCGTGTCAGTCTTGTAAGAGGTTCCGCAATTTTCGAAAATCCTTCGACAAAACGGCGGTAGTACGCACAGAGTCCAAGGAATCGCTGAACAGCCTTTTTGTCTCTAGGACGAGGGAAATCGGCAACGGCAGCCAACTTGTCCGGATCTGGTCGAACACCCCGCGGGCTAACCACGTGGCCGAGAAACTTGAGTTCCTGATAGCCGAAGTAGCACTTTTCGGGCTTGATGGTAAGGTTCGCTCTCATTATTGCAGTGAGGACACTTTTTAGCCTTGAAATATGCTCGTCAAATGTGGTTGAAAACACAACGACATCATCCAAGTATACAAGACACGTCTGCCACTTTAGTCCAGCTAGTACAGTATCCATCATGCGTTGAAACGTGGCGGGAGCGGAACAGAGACCGAAAGGCAGCACTTTAAATTCGTACAGCCCGTCAGGCGTCACGAACGCGGTTTTCTCACGGTCGCCTTCGTCAACTTCAATTTGCCAGTACCCTGACTTGAGATCTAGTGATGTGAAGAACTGGGCGTGGCGTAGACGGTCTAAGGCGTCATCGATCCGTGGCAGGGGGTAAACGTCGCGTTTCGTGACTTTGTTAAGCCGTCGATAGTCGACGCAGAAGCGTAGTGTGGTGTCTTTTTTCTTTACTAAGACAACAGGTGACGCCCACGGACTTGTCGAGGGTTGGATGACGTCATCATTCAGCATTTCTTGAACTTGACGCTTAATCACCTCTCTTTGCTTCGGGGACACACGGTATGGATGTTGGCGAAGAGGCCGCGCCGACTCCTCGGTAACAATGCGGTGTTTTGTAACGGTGGTACGCTGAACTTTCGATGCTGTGGAGAAGCAGTCCGAGAATTCCCTCACAAGCTTTAGCAGCCGCTCTTTTCGTGAATCTGGCAAGTCTGGATTAACGTGAATGCGGCTTCCCAGGTCAGCACAAGCTTTTGCATACGGTGAAGTCGTATCCATTGTGCTGATATCGGAAAAGTCGGCTATTTCACTGAGGAAAGCGACAGTAGTCCCTCTAGGAACGTGCTGAAACTCATTGCTGAAGTTGGTCAGCAGAACTCGAGAGCGTTTATTCTCTAACCGAACAAGGCATCGGGCTATGCATATGTTTCGTTTGAGCAGCAGTGGGATATTTGCCTCAGCAATACCTTCATAGTCGTTGAATTCGTCGAAAACGTCGCAGGCTACCAAGGTGAACACGCTACTCTTCGGCGGTAACGTGACGTCATCGTCAACAATTCTCAAAGCATTGACGTAACTGCCGTGAGGGTTGCGCGCTAAAGCGTGTGCCGTAGAAAACGTCACTTGCGACTGTTGCAAATCAATCACGGCTCCATTATCACGCAGAAAGTCCAGTCCGAGAATTAGGTCCCTCGAGCAACTCGGCAGTATTACAAAATCTCCGAGATACGTAAATCCGTGAATACTGACTCGCGCTGTGCACCGCCCCACCGGAGTAAGAAGATGGCCTCCTGCCGTACGTATCTGCGACCCAGCCCACTGGGTAGAAACCTTCTTCAGCCTGCAGGCAAGACCCATGCTCATAACAGAAGTGTCTGCTCCAGTGTCAATTAGCGCCATTACTTCTTCGTCGTCCACAGTTACCGCAATGTTTGATGTTACCACTCTTCGCATCCCGTTTGACTGCGTCTGTACATCTTTTTGCTGCTGTCGCTGTCGTCGTAGTGGAGGATCTTCCGTAGAGTCAGCGTCAGCGGCCTCACCTCCGGAGGTCGCTGAACTCAGTTTTCCCGACTTGCAGGACTGGGTGAACGGCGTCTTGGAGCGCCGCGTGAATAGGCTGGGCTCGGTGACCTGTAGCGAGTAGGCGACGACGAGCGAGGCTCTTGTGACCGATGTTCGATACTGCGACGACTCGAGAGGAAACTCTCTATTTCCTGTGGTCGCTCGCCAGGTCGTGGACGAGGGGCATTAGGCGAAAATCCACGGAGACCCACACGACGGTATGGACATGACCGGTAGACGTGTCCGGCTTCCCCGCAGTGGAAGCAAAGGGGCCTGTGGTCGGGTGTACGCCAGATGTCACTCTTTCTCGGTCTTGCTTCGGCGATCAACGGTGAGCTGCGAGGGCGGAAGCCTTCCTCCATTTGTTGAGCGTGTCGCTCATTGGGGTAACATACGCTGGTTGAACTGTACGATGGACGACGTCGCACTGCTTCCGCGTAGCTCATCTCGACGCAGTGCCTCTGTTGTGGCGCCTCGGATGGTTGGGGAGCGTGAACAGCTTGCCGTAGCTCGGCGCGTACCATCTCCGCAATGGAGAGCTGCTCTGCAGGTGAAGCAGTCACCTGCATCTTTTGTAGCTCTTCCTTAATGAGAGCTCTGATAAGCTCTCGCAACGCGCTGATGTCATTGCCGAGAGTGACAGAAGTGACCTCACTTGGGTTTACACCACGGTTATACTGTCTGGCACGCTGTTGAAGGGCCCTCTCCATGGCAGTGGCTTCCTCATGGAACTCCGCAAGTGTCGCAGGCGGGTTTCGAATCAGGCCGGCAAAAATCTCTTCTTTAACACCACGCATTAGGTGGCGAACTTTCTTGGATTCGGACATGGCGGGCTCCGCACGCTTGAAAAGCCGATCCATGTCCTCTACGTAGGTCGTCACTCTTTCGTTAGGGCCTTGAACCCTTGCCTCTATAGCACGCTCCGCTGTCTCCTTCCTGTCCTCTCGGGAAAATGCCTTGAGGAACTGCCGTTGAAACTCATCCCATGACGTAAGCGCTGCTTCGTGGTTCTCAAACCACGTTTTCGCGGAGTCCTCCAGGAAGCAGTACACATAGCGTAGTTTACGCTCTGGGGTCCAATCGTTGATGACGGCGACCCGGTTGAAATGCTCGAGCCAGTCGTCGGCATCTTCAAAAGAAGCTCCGTGAAATGTCTTCGGCGTCTTGGGCTGGTTGATAACCAGGTGCGCTGGTGGTGGCGCGGTGACGTTAGGCGGTGTTTGATTCATAGCCCTCTGACGTTCAGGCAGCAAACCGTGCTGTGGCTCGAGTCCCTGGAGACGACGGCTGGAACGTACGTGCACAAGGGTAAGCTCGGCTGAGATACTCGATGGACTTGCGTCAGGGGTGCTCTCAGGGGACCGTATCATCTACCGTACCCCGGCACCTCCACCAGAAAATGTCACAAAGACACAGGCACGCAGGCACAAAATAGGGCGTTTACTTTCGCAACCCAAGGGTCAGAAACGCGAACACCAGAGCACGCGCACACAGATCTACTTCGTTGTCCTCTTCAGATGCTGGCTACTATAGTTGCCAGCCTACCTTGCGTCAATATAGCAGAGCAACTCATCAAAGAGTGCGAGCGTGTTGACTTACTTCATTAACGTTTACACATCTGTCCAGTGTGCCATGAGATAACATGACAGACTCCGTTCAAGTAAGCCTTCGGCTCGACCATATGCGGTGAGAGAGTTGCAGTACATGAATTCTGAAATTACATTTTGTTCTCTATACATATCCCTATGCTAAGTGCCTTAAGATAAACATACAAAAACATAACATACAGACATATACAGATAAGATACAGAAACTGCTTTGACACTATGTCTCTGTGTTTTCTCTTCCTGAATCGCACCACTGTCTGCGATAAAAAAAAAAGAGAGAGAGAAGCAGAGGAGAACATAAAGGTTAAACAGAAGCACGTCCAGTTTGTTACCCTTAATTGTTACGTCCCCAAAAACGCGGACTGCACCCCGGGCCTCTGAAGATGTTTACGTCCATTTATTCAAACCACGCACCGGCAAATAGAACCCCCGTGGCTACGAAAACACATTTTAAAGTGAAGTTTCATGAATAACTCTGTCGATGGTTCTTGCGGGCCCACCACGCAAATACCAGGACCGGGTGGCAGCTTCTACTGGCTACGGACACGACAGCGGCGAGGCACCGTGCGCGCGCCCCTCAGTTTTAAGGCATTTGGGCAGCGGAGCGCCTTTTGTTGGCTCCATTCATGCTACCCTGCTGTGGCGCCTGAGCTGGGCCGGGCCGGAAATTCCGTCAGCCTCCAAGGCTCCCGGGCTCACTAATGCGTTCTTGTCGGATGACCGCCTGCGGCTTTCAAGGAAGAAGAAGCGGCGACTGCGGAGAATCGTGCGGGAGACACTGGGTTGAAGGTGTCAAAACCCGACCTGGACATCTGGTCGTCGGGCACCGGACACTGGGGCGATGGGGGCAGCCAGAAGCTTTTCGGCGCAGCACTCGAAACTCTGCGCGTCGGCCTTTAGAGACGGCGCGCTTTGTCTTAGCGTTGGAACTCCCGGGTCACCCATAATTCACGTATAATCAAACAGCTTGCCTGTTTCCCTCTATCAATTTTGGAGCTTGTAAAATTTTTGCCCGCTCTATACTTTGCTAGAGACAGGGCATTTCACTCGTGTGCATAGCGGGGGTGGCCGTTGAAGCCCAACTCAACACCAACCGACAGAAAAATGCGTCGCATCAACAGTGGCAAATGGTTAGGTGCCACGGAGGTGCCATGGAGGGGCGGAGTTGGGTCCTGTGGAAAGGGACCAAGAGACCACGATTGAGAATAGACGGTGCGATGAGATAGAAATAGTAGAGAGACGGAATAGAAAAGGAAGATATTATGATGTGAAGAAAAAGCGATGAGAGTTGATGAGATTAGGCTGGGACGGTTGGATGAGGAAGAAAAGTTAGAGACGATGAGGCGAATGATTAGGAGATTATGAAAGAGGACTAAGATGAAAATGTCTGAGGAAAACGGCGCAGGCGACAATAACGAAGGCGATGAAGACCTGTACGAATTGAACAGTGACCCCGGGAACAAACCCCGAGTCCGGACTCGGACTGCCAGCTCTGAAGCCTCTGACAACATTGACCTTTCGTGAGACGACTTTCATCTCCCTTATTTAGACGAGCTTTGCTACGAAGGGATGTGGTGCGTCGAGGTATTGCATAGATTTATTTGAGATATCAGGTTTTCTATTGATACGATTACACGAATGTTACATGTGTTTGGTATAAATAAATTGAAAAAAAAAGGCAGATCCCACGTACCTACAAATTGACGTTATGCGAAGCAAGCAGAGGGAAGGTGACCGCGTTGCAATTTTTTTACAGACGACGTGTACGTCATGAAATAACGCTAAATATATGTACAAATGATACACGCACAGACATATGTTGAAGAGTTGCAGTGTCTATATAACCACTTGTTTGCACTTGCGCAAGGATGCCAACTGGAACATGCGTATTATCAACAGCAGAAGCTGATATGAAGTGCTGATGCTCACGAGCATGCTGGCCCTAGACACTGCTACAATTTGAACTTCAGAGCATGGCAACTAACCATACTTGACGTTAACCCGAAGTAACGGCTGTATCAAAGGAGTACATATGTAATGTTTATAAAATTGCGTAGGCAGCACTCCAACCAATATTGACTTTTCACGAAGATTAGCATCTGCTTGAAAATTAGGTCCAAGAACTGGAGTAGCTCTGTGGTAAAATGCTTCATTGTCACGCAGAATGCTTGCGTTTGATTCCAGCATGGACCCTGACATTTATTCTTGGCATTCTTCGGGTCGACGCTACCGTTGTAGGGTACTTCTTGACACTCGCGCGTTAGAATTGCTCATGTGTGTTCCCGTCGTTCGTCGGTATATACTAAGTGTCTATCACCGGTGGTACATACCCGCATATCAGTGGCACATACTCGCCCCTGGGTATGTGCCACTGTCTGGCGGGAAGTGTTTGACGGCGTACGCAACGGGTGACCTTATTCATGTCTTGACCAGCGCGTCCTATTCGTCAAACCATCTGACCTTCCCATGCCAATTTCAGTTCACGCCAAGTTAAAGGGGTGACCACCAAAGCACCTATACCTAAGCGGCTGGATAGATAGATTCGCTGAAAGTCGACGAAGTTCAGAAAGTAATGCTTCGCATTTGAAAAGGAGGTTCCAAAGCAAAAAAACCGTATAAGGACCTCCTGCTGAGGGCAAATCGTTGTAAAACAGCGTTAGAAACAACATAATCAACAATCTAAAGTATAAACTAAACATGTAACTTCATCGAGAGGGTCCTCGTATGTTTATTTTTTTATTGTCACACCATTGTATTGTCGCAGTTATATATTACTCATGTATGCTGGGTCGCACGTCGCGAGTGTTTTATTCATGCGTTATACTTTTGCGTAGCGGTTGTTGTATGCGGGCAGTATGTGTGTATGCCATTTACACTCACTATTAAAGGAAATGCGTCACTAGTTAAGAAAAGGTCGTAGCGTCTCTCGCTTCCCGGCCCCAGCAGGAATCTCTGTGCGTAGAAATTGGTTGAGATGGTAGCCAAGAGGGAACCGAGGAAAAGGGCTCGGTAGCCCTCCCTCTCTTTGGCGGTCGGTAGCGGGGGCGTCTCACCCTTCAATGGGGCGATTAAGTTGGGGTGAAGATAATGTAGACAGAACGAAATCCTTTTTGGAAAACTGTGCATAGCTAGATTACGCCATGAAAGTCAATCTCTTCCTTCAAAAGACAACTTTCTTGAGAGCATATATATTATAGACTGTTATGGCAACGTAGGACTGCTGTTGATATGCAGCAACATTGTCTTCTCGCCCACATAATAAATAAAAAAATTGTGCTAATGCTGCCGAACCGAAAACAAACAGAAATTAAAAATCAGTTGGATGAATTCAATATCAGTTCATGGTAAACATTTATAGTAACCGTATTCAGACCTTTAGTCTGAATAGTTTTGCGTCAGCTGGTCCGTGCGCTGAGCGTTCGTATACAGTGTTCAACATACTGACGTCCGTCGCACTGTCGTCTTCTCGGCGAGGAAATCAAGCCATCGTCGAGAAAAGGAGTCTACAGAGAGAGGACGAGAGAAAGCGATTAACGAGGAGGTTCGCTAGCGGGTGAGCGTCGTGTATCGGTGACTTCCATCTCTCAGAGGAAACGGGACCCGTCATAAAGGAGGCAATTTCCCCGGACCGGACAGAAGGGTCCTTTCCTCCTCGCTGCTGGCCACGCTTTATCGCGAACCTGAGTTGGGGGAAAGGGGAGTATATAAGGCAACCTTGCTATACGGGAAGGAGTGGGAACACCGTCGGCTCGACCGAGATGAAGGAGGCCAGCGGGAAAGCGTGCGCTGCTGCGCGTCACCGATTCGGTGCGCACGGATTCCTTTGGTGCCGAAGCCCCGTCGCAGCTGGGCTCTTTGTGAGACGGGCAGCCAACCATCGGATCGCCGCTCGGAGGAGCGGGTTTCCTATTGGCTTCCGCCCTCATTTCTTTTTCTTCTTCTTCATGATCTTCCGCTGCCTTTCGCTCTTGTTCCACGATATAGGCAGGCTTCGCTTTACCGGTTTCGATTCGGATCTATCCCGGAGAAAGGGGCACCCGAGAAACGGAACCACCGTTGTGATCGCGGATACGGCTTTGGATTGCTTTGTGGCTATTATGACGACTCGTCCACTCCGGTGATGCCTTACCGTATACCCCTTTGATACGGAGCCTGCGGGCTTTGGTGGCACGGTAATTGTGATTCCCTGCCCCAGCCGCTGACTGGTGGCTGGTGGCCCTCCTGAGTGACGCTTACCGTTAGGCAAACTGGATCGGGATCGCATCATACGGGACGGATGATGTCTGGGAAGCCGTTGACTCCTTCCTGATGATTTCGGGATGCGTCATTTGTGTTTCGTCTGGTGAAAAAGTAAATGGAACATATCTGATTCTTTTAGGTTGCAAAAATGAATTACGTGCTGTGGCACTGGTGTTAGCGGAAAACAAACAAGCGGAAGGACAGGGAGGTTAGCCTTTTCTCAAACTGGGTTGCTATTCTGTGCTGCGCCATGCTTTTTAGTGATTCTGTGGGATCGCTGCGCCAGCTGAACTCACTCTTGCAAGATGATGACAGATCATAATTTTGCCTGAAGAAATAGTGTTGTATAACCGATTCATGACGGAGTGGCCAACGTTTGGCGCAATCATTTGCTAAGGAATAAAATGACCGTACTTTACGTAATACACCGAATATCAAAATAAAAACGCCCACTGAGTGAAAAAAAAAACAACCTTCCCTAACAAAACCCGGCACCGTTATTACGTGGCGGTGATAATATGCCGTGATAGCAATGGTGTTTGGTAGCAGGACAAATACCGCATTGATCGGGGAGTTCTGCGTATTTGAAGAAATCCTGAGGTAGCACAAAATCACACGAAGCTGCCCACCGCTTCTGCTATATAGTCGAACCCATTTATAACGATGTAGGTTTGAGCAATATATGGTTTACAACAATGAGAAGCTACTGCTCCGTCCGCATTTGGATGCGAAGCATCTTATGATTGAGTTCAATCCAGTGTGCCTGCCGTGCGACCACCCTTACTGCGCATGCGCATCCCCACCTACTCTTTCCTCTCCTACGCTCTCCCCTCTCTCTCTCCTCGTGACGCCGACGCAGGCAGCATCCCCACCCTTTCTCTCCTCTCCTACGCTCCCCCCTCAATCTCTCGCCTCCTAACGCCGACGCAGGCAGCGTCTGCTGATTACTTGATTCAACAGACTTCTGGCGCTGCAGAAACCTTCACTGGCCACCCTGTATATTGTAGCGAAACGTCGGGGTTATTCAAAGTTAGGCGCATCGGACGACCAGGGAGGCGAATAAGTGTGGGTGAAACTCCGCGGAGGCAATCGATGAGAAGTCAACACGATGATTTCGGGGAGCACTCATTGGGGGTTTATTTAGCTAACACAACTTCAATTTACAAAATGCACTAGGTCACAAAGACAAAACATAGAAAATGGTGGCATACCCCTCTGCCTGCATGGCGCTGGTCTCCGGTGCTGAGATCCGCTGTTTACCCCGACTCCGCTCACTTTTCAAATTCAAACATCCTCTTTTTAACCCTTGGTCGAACAAAGAGTCTTCACAAAAACCAATCACATGTTGGGACTCGCAGCATCACAACCAATCACAGAAACACTTTCATAAAAGGCACTACATTTGTAAAAACCTCGTCCCCAAAATGAAACACGGAAAGGGATAGGTCCTCCGCACGTGACACTCTCTCCCATGCCAGGCCGTACTGCCTCCTTCGGCCGACTACCGTCGGCGGCCGTTCCCACGCTCGGGCCCCGTCAGTTCTTTCATTAACTGTTGCTTCCTAGAAGCGTCCTAAAGAGCGATGGATACACCATTGGGCTCCGTGCGCTTACCAGGTGTACATGCGACAGCGAGGCGCCCCGACATCCTAACAATAGCGCGGGAGAATATGGTCGTTTACCTGCCGCCACTATGTCTCGGTCAGGCTAAGTGGTCGCGTCCCCATGTCATTCTCAATGACACGCGTGCCTGTTAACAATGGCTTAAACTCAGACGGTGGCGCCGGACCTGCCTCTCGCTAGACGCTTTTCCGAGTAAGCTTTCCCCTTCTAATCCCGAACGGGGGCGACCTTGACTGCTCCCCTTGTGAGCCGTAAAAGAACAGGGTTTGTCGCGAAACCCTGCTCTCGCGACAATATATAGGCCACGGTGCAAGAATACTTTAGGTGAGTGAACGCCGTTTAACGAGTGCTTGGCGGGTAGGGACCGATTATGTTCTCATTTGCGGCAGGCCGATAGATGGCTCGCCGGACTGAGAACTGTGGCTGGCTGCTGGCGAATTCCGCATAGCACATCCAGCACGTGGAGGACGGTTTCCAAATATGAGAAAACAGGGTTATCGCGCGATAACAACCACGCGACACGCATAAAGTGACGCCGCGGAAGTGGGGGTGATAAGAGAGGAGGTTGATAGTGAGGCGAGGGTGTTGTGGCGACGATAAAAGATCGCCGCTACTTTCCCACCCACGGGGCTTTGCCACGTTAAGAGGGAGGAGGGGAGTTAAGGCATAAGGTCCCTAGATTAAACAAGTTTTTGGGGCAAAGTTTGTAGCGCCACCTCTCGGGCTCATTGCGAAGCAGAACATTATCGGGCACCGGATAGTCCCGGCGTTCCCTCACCTAAAGTATTCTTGCACCGTGATATAGGCACTGGATCTTGACCTCCAAGGTAGTGCCGCTGGGATATTTCTCCTGTGCGTGGCTGAACAATGAAACTGCACAGAATGCACGTTAACTAAAAGCAGTGTGTGGGTTTCAGTGTGCAATTGGAATCTTCTGTCTCTCATTGCTCATTAGCAACGATCGGCACGTTCTAAAAGAAAACACCGCTCTATCACTGCGTGCTTTGCCCTTCCCCAGATGTCTCTCCTGAACGAGGCCGCGGTGAGCGTCAACGCCACCGCCAGTGTAAGCGTTAGCACCCGCTGCTTCGCATCCACACATAGTTCCGTCTGGCGGAAAATGGTGTAATTTTCTTCTGTGTTTTAGATGCGGAAGCATCTTATACTCGCGCCTTGTAGTGCGCCGTCCGCGCCGTCCGCACCGCTTCTCGAACATTCGACAGCTGACGCGCGCGCATGCGCCGTCGCGCCGTCGCCCACCATCTGTGCCGCGCGCGCTTCTCCTTCGAGAACATTCGACAGCTGACAGCGCATGCGCCGTCGCGCCGTCGCCCACCATCTGTGCCGCGCGCGCGCTTCTCCTTCGAGAACATTCGACAGCTGACAGCGCATGCGCCGTCGCGCTGTATATATACTCAAGGTCGGCGCTCGCTCGCTCAGTTGCCGCTCGTCCGTTGGTTTGTACGGCGCGTCACCGCAACATCGACCGTTCATGCTAGTTGGCGACTTCAACGTCGACGTCATCAAGGACGATGGGATAGTCGAATACATGGCGTCGCGACACTCGCTGAAACGCGCAACGCACGACGACTGCAAACACCACCAGCCGACCACCATTCGCGGAACCTGCATCGACCACGTCTTTGCAAATTTCGACCTACGGTCGATGCAACCCGGTCCACTCACTCTTTACTTTACCGACCACAAAGCCATCGTCCTCAAAGTTCGTCGCAATAAATAAAACACCGCCCTTTCGCATACGTGCCGTACGTGTTCACTCATTTAACACCCCATTTCACAACCACGTTAACCAATTTAGCCATCAACCCAAGTAAGTCGCAATTTAACACCCGTTAACCAATTACATGCTTCCGCATCCTCCTCAGTGTTCCCCCGAGGGAAGCTGCGGGCATTTTTTTTCATGGAGGAATTGCCGGCTTACAGCAACTTATGCATGCCGCATTATGGTTTATAACAATAAATTCTGGTTGCCGGGTGTTCTTGCCGAAAGGTGATGGAATGCGGAATTCTTAAGGAGAAAACGAGAAATGCAAGCTGCTGAACCATCGCCTACAACCCGGTAACACCCCAACACCCCTTCGAGTTTGTTGTGTGTTTCGCCGCATAGCGAAAAGTAATTGTGGCAAAGCTGGCTTTTGAAATTTACTACGACATGGAAAGCGGAGGTGGCTTTTGGTAAAACATGTGACTTTAGCGACGAGCGAAGAGATTCAGCCTCCAAAACTTGGACGTTGTCATAAATTGGCGCCATGGAGCCTGTGAAGGTTTCGCGAAATCATCCGAATTTTCAGACATGCCCGAAAAGGTGGCAGGTTCGTCGTCCTTGTCACTGATGTCTGTTGGCACATGTCATCTGATGTAGTTTCCTCGCAACAGCCTGCCATCATTCTATTTTGATTTTTTGTATAAGCTGTTTATAGCAATTATCAGTTATAATAATGAATTTTTAATGACTCGTGAGCATGGTTTCAAGCGCTTTCAACTGTATGTTTGGTTTTGTTCCTGAACAATATTTGATTCGATTGGGAGTTTGATAATTAGGTCTAACACGTGTTTCCAGTAAAGTATTGTCATTCTCACCCATCAATCTTGGTCTTCCACTGATCCACCAAAGGAGAGAAAAGCGTGGAGGGAACACATAGGTTCCTTTTATTCTTAGTTCCGATGCCTTCATACGAGTAAAAACTAATACCGATGACTTTAAGCACATGCTCCTTTTTCTTGCCATTATTGAAAAATTCCTCGGATTCCGTCTCCTCTCAGATTACTGAACTGACGAGGAGCTGGGCGCATTGCGGCAAATCCGCGAATCTGCCCCGATGGTGGCACTATACGTTAATGTGCCTTCGGGCGCAGGGTCTATATAGCTGCTTTACTGCGACGTTCCAGGCTAAATTGGTTATCGGGCGATACTTCTCTCCTTGAACCACAATAATACGCGCGCTGACGAAATCACAAAACAAGAATTAGGGGAACACAAAGATTCGCCTTTAGGAGTTGAACGTGATAGCGACATCCTGTTTCTAGTGCGGACTTCAAACACCGAAGGCGTGAAACACTTTCGAACTTGCTATGCACCCACTACGTGGCCTTAAAGGAACAAGCGCAGTAGCGTGTGCGTCTTTTGAAGTGGGTCACTGGCTTTAAACCATGAAGTAATTATGAAAACCACATGGTCCCACGCCCAATGGCAATGGGGGCGTGTACCACGCATCATTACTGCAATATTTTATGTTGTATTGTGAAGTATCACAACAGGATGCGCCTGTTTGGAAAGAATGTGTCACTTTCACTGCATTTTAAGACAAAGTTATCTTCACTTTATTCATAAGCAGACGCATGCCCGGGTGGTGGAACTGCCGCTTGCCACGAAAACGACCTGGGTTCGAATCCTTTATCGCTTTATGCACTCTTCTAACATTCAAACTCTCTCACCTTTGACGCATGTGCCGGATAGTAAGCCGTTTTTTTAAACCGGTTGACAACTCTGTCTTTACTCTACGAGTATTCTTTGCTTGTTGTCGGTGCAAGCATACAAGGTGGTTTTGATTGTTGCTGCGGCAGCGTTGCATTGTTAACTTGTTTTAGTTTATCTCATTTACGGATAAAGATAAAGCTGAGAGAGAGAGAGAGAGATGGGTTAGAAGGAGTAGTAATTTTATGTTTTTTCTAGTTGTCTTTCTGTTGTATTGATGGCACATAATGCCTTCGCATTTTTTTATTTCTTTCTTTATTGGCTTGTTCTTTGAATGAATCTCGGGGCCTTTTTTTTTTGATGTGGTGTACATTGCAAAGCCACTCGAAGACACCTTCTGTCGGTGTTTCTTTTTCATTTTATTTTAACCGACATGAGCTTAACTTCATTGGCCATCTCTTGTGAAACACACTTCGACCGTGACAAACGAAAATGTGAAATTACGTTCCCTTCACCAATTCATTATTCTGTATGCGTTTTCTTATTATTCTCTTTCTGATCCTTCGTGTTTTGTCTGCATGGCTGGGTGATAATGCAGCGCCATGCATTTCCCCCGAGACCTTCCGCTTCGCTGCATTTCCGGCTGGCGCCTTACCCTACCCGATGCGACCACGTTCGATTCACGCTTTTCGCATTGACGCCGCGAATTGCCTTCATTTTCAGTTTTGTAGTCATTTGTCCTTGTTCTATAGCAGAGCCATTTTTTGCCTCTGCAAGGCACTGTTTATATTTCCTAGCGAGCATATTAATTGTTTGAAGAGCTTTACATGTATACTGTATGAGAAATAACACAATGGACTGAGAAAAAGAATATTATTAATAAAAAACAAAAACAACAACATTACTACTTTAGTGTTTCGTCTTTCCTAAGAGATCTCTATTACACGCACTTCATTTATCAAGATGGCTGAAAATAAAGTTGAGTGGAAGATGCGTTAAGGAGCAGGATATCTGGTATGTTACACGGGAATTGCTTAAGCCTCACTGAATAACGTTGCACTGCCCCCCCCCCCCCCCGCAATTGTAAATATTAGGCGATTCTTTGTCTTCGTCAATTCTCATTCAGTTCTTTCCTGCGTGTAAATACAGCGCGCTACGTTTCCTCTTCGGGTTACGCTTAAGCGAGTAATAGTACGAGCTATTGCGCGGGATAGAACGACAGGATGGTGAGCCGAAACGTGTATAGGCAAAGAAACCGAAATGGCTTGCTTGTGGGGATTTCGGTGGGATTGCCTGTTTTGTCCTGTTTGCGGGGCGTTGTTTGCACGGAGCGTCCACTGAATAGCCAATCTGAAATCTTTTCTCTCGGTCAAACGGCTCTGTAGGGAGCACTGATGGTGGCTCGTTGAGGGAGTCGCTGACTGTCCCCTGTATAAACATCCCGTTGAGTGCGGCGTCACTGGCGTGGCGCTTTTCGGGGAAAAGGCGACTGTGTTGATTCAGGACAATCTGCTTCCTTGCTCGCTTTATTTGTACAAGTTCCGCGAATCGGCTAAGCCTCCCAATCACCATGCTCATTCGGGACGCGAGGATTGTGGAACGAAGCACCATCATCATACTGGAGAATTCTGTTAAGTCTCGTAATGGGGGCCTAGGGCGTGTCCAACAGTTCGTTTTGCGTGCCACTGGCCTATATGAACATCAGCGTGAGCATCTGCAATCAAGACGATCCTTCCTTGACCGAGAGATAACAGAACTAGGAGTTTAAATTGCGGCTATGTGTGTATGAGCTTGTTGCACGTCTGAATACAAGCCATTGACGTTGTGTCTAAGTATAACAGTAGTTATATACATTCCGGCTGAAACATCTGCCATTTCAATAGAAAAACTCTCTCGCTCTCTCTATTGGAGGACTTCAGATACAGTGTCTTGGCATCTTTGGGGGCCGTATAAGAAAAGTATTCATGTGTGCTATCTTTTCATGATATTTGAACGGCTGCAGCAGCGCAAGTATAGAGTGTTTGGGAGGTGAGACGGTAGTGTATATTTTCCATTCTGGTCATGCAACATGCAAAAACAAAGTGCACATAAAAAATCGCAAGTTGCAGGCGTTCATGCCACTTGCGCTTTTTGTGCGAACTGCAAGCGACGCATGTTTGAGAAACCCATGTCCAATGCTTGTTCGTGATTGTGCTGTCTCTACTGTTCGAATGTCCTCAAGCAGTGACGCGTTTCCACGTAACATGTTTCCGCAGTTTCTGTTCACTGCAACATGGTTATCATTAGGCTTGTGCAAATTGTGAGTTTTTGGTTCGAAGCGAATAGTGATTTTATTGGAATACTTTTGAATGAAATTTTAATAGTATACATATCGCACATTATAAAGAAAGATGAACATGCTTTTATTACTAATCAGCAGAGTATTTTTTACAAATTGAAACAAAACTTGTGCAAATGTCATTCTTTTTGGTTCAAAGGAAGTGGAAACAACGTTGAAGAGTAGCAGTATTTGACTTTCGGTAGACTACAAGTGATAGCCGGTAATATATGTTACTTTTTAACATTAGCTATACTTCGAGCATATAAGTTGGTATAACAAGCTTTTAAACTTAAGAATAATGAATTCATTTGAAGGTAATATGATCCTAATCTAATTTTGAATGGAGGCTTCGCGGCAGTGCGAACTTCTCCTATCACTGTGTTTTCACTGTTTAGCAGCATCATACTGCAGCGAAACCATCTTTTCAAAATGTCACATGCAGATCAATTTGCACTTTTTCGTTTCTTCCGAATAATTTGAAGTTATCAATAATTTATATTCGATTCAAAGCAAATTCAAATGCTGCAATATTCGTTAGAGTATTCGAAGCATTCAAGTATTCGCACAAACCTACTTATTGTAACTAACAGTTTCCTCGACCAAGATGCCTTGCGGAGATGTTCTGTTGTTGTAGCCACGTAACAGAATCCCTGCTTGCCTGTACAAGAAATGTTATGTGAGTTACAGCTGCTCGTGAGACGCTGCCTAGACACATACAGCAATTTTGCTATTTCTGATGTGTGCAGAGCGAGTGCAGGTGAAGCGCATATTTACCTTGTCGTAATAAACATCTAAAGAACATAATTACGTTTTTTTTTCTACTAAATAGGAGAGTGGTGGCGATAAGTAACACTTTCACTAGTGCATGAGTTTTTAGTGTGAAGAAATTGCAACATAAAGAAGTGATTCAATTTGTAGAGAAAATGTAATTTTCACAAAGGAGTTACAGGGTGTTAAAAAAATGGCAGCGTATCCACGGGGTGAATGATGGATAGTGGGGCGAGGCATCCGTCCGTCCATTTGTTCTTGCTTCCGTCAGTCCATGCGTCCGTCTGTGTGACTGTCCGTGCGTCCATCCGCCCGTCCGTGCGTACCTCTGTTCGTGCGTCCGCACGTCCATTCATGCGTCCGTCCCTGCGTTCGTCCATGCATCCGCCCCTGCGTCCGTCCATGCGTTCATCCGTCTGTGCAGCCATCCATGCGTCCGTCCATACATCTGTCTGTGTGTTCGTTCATTCATCTAGTCAACACTTCAAGTACCACCATCTCGCATCCTTCCTTCATATATTCCCCATACAGAAGCACCGCCATTCAGCGGACATTCCAAGGACTAAATGAGAGGTAGCACACTCACACTTTCTTACGGCTTGCGCTTCGTGTCTACTTCTCACTTTCAACCGCCTCGGGTTCATGGTATATACTAGTTCGCTGTATTCATCCATCTGCTCATTCGTTTTTGCTTCCGTCCGTCCATGCGTCCATCTGTGTGACCGTCCATGCGCCCATACGCCCGTCCGTGCGTGCGTCCGCACGTTCATCCGTCCGTTCGTCCATGCATCCGCCCCTGCGTCAGTCCATGCGTCCATCCATCGATGCAGCCATCCGTGAGTCCGTCCATGCATCTGTCTGCGTGTCCGTTCGTCCATCTCGTCAACACTCCAACTACCATCTCGTATCTTTTCATCATATATTCCGCATATAGAAGCATCGTCATCCAGCGAATATTCCAAGGACTAAACGAGAGGTGGCACACGCACACTTTCTTACGGCTTGCGATTCGTGTCAACTTCCCACTTTTAACCACCTCGAGTTCATGGTATATACTGGTTCACTGTAGTCATGGCCCTGCGGCCAAACGCTCGTTAAACCTTTCTAAAACAAATGAGGTTGCGCCAGCGAGTACAACGTAGTAACCCTTTCTTGTCAGATAATGCTCAATGTATATGCCAATGGCTGCTAATGGGGAATGAGGGTCAGGAGAATTCGGCTTTTAGGTAACGCGCACACTGCGAATTTTTTATTGTTCAACGAGGCACAGGAGAGATTTCCCACCGGCATCACCTTGCAGATCAAAGCGTAGGACATGTTACGCACTACTACGAGGGACGAACGAGTGCCGCTTCAAGAAGCTTCGCCCCTAAAAGAAAAAGAAACTACCGCTACATGTAGGCTTGAACCAATATTGTGCTGTTTTGAAGGTCGTATATAACACTTGCATTGAGGAACGCACGGAGCGTGAGTGACTGTTTACGTACAGTGTCCAGCACGTGTCAATGAGAGATCATGAATAGCTTTCCGAAAATATGCAAAGGAAGCGGAACGCAACATCGAGTGAGGGGGCGTTGTCGCAAGTACGCAACTCGTTCTCGCCATCTATAGCTCGTCGTCTCTTCCGAGAACTCTCCGCGATCTGTTCTCACGCTCCCCGGGGCATTGCGACGTCGTCAGCAAGACGCGGGCGGCGGGTGTCGTGCATTCGCTCTTCAGTGCCACTCTCCGTGAAAGCCGACGCGAAGTTGGTACAGCGAAAGAGAGCGTCGTGTCGAGACGTTCCTCACACTGGGGTGGTCGCTGCGCTTTCTTTCTTTAACTTCCCCGTTCCTCTTGTATTCTATGATATGTGAAATAAGAGAGAATGCAAGAGAGAGCGAGGCATGAAGCCTTGCTGGGGCCTTTCACGGCGCTTATCTAAGAGCGCACTGCGGAGGATGCGTTCTTCGTCGTTTCTTTGATTAGTGGGTCACCTTATGGTTAGTACGGGTCCCTCGAGGTTTGCAGTGTTGTGCGTGTAGTGTACTGTTGTAATCCGTTGCGCGATTCGTTCTATAGCCTCCGAGAAACGGAATGCGAGGACTGCTTCGCCGCACTAGTTTTCTATGGAGGGTCATCAGTGCCTCTTGAACCGACGTGAGGAAAGAAAAAAAAAAGACTGGATATACTTGAGTTGGGAAAACGGTACACAAGTTATCGCGAAACCCGTTGCGTTGTGTGTAGTAGTTACGTCTCAGTACAAGCCTGCAGACTATGTCAGACCTGTTCATTACCAACAGTTCAACGCCAGTCTATTTCATTCGAGGAATTAGCGAATGAAACTGATTACCAGCACAGACTTCTTCGTCTCAACGCTTATGTCTCAACTTGTGCAGTCACCAATAAAAAAAAGTGAAATTACTTTACCGATCACGATGGTCATGAAGTACAAGGTACTAGGCTTTGGGAAGTACAAGGCTTTGAGACTGTATGGCAAAGCGTGGTAGGCGCCAATCCAGAACATATATCTTGTGTAAATCGACCAATCGGGAGGTTTTGTTGTCGTGACGTCGCGCAAAACAAAAAAAGCTGGCGTCATGAATTGTGCCACAAAGACGAGAAATGCCGGGAGAGGCTAAGGTGCTCGTTCTTCCAATTTTCAGAGATAATTTAGTGGCCCTGTAAAGCTATACTCCCATTACAAAGTCTACAGCCGTGGAGATGCACGTGACACTTCAAGGAGGCGATGAGCGTGATTCGCCAATTAGCAAAAGGAAGAATTATGACATAGGAGGCACTATGCACCACTACTTGCAGTATGCGTTCAAGGATAGTTTGCAACAGCCAATATTACGTGCCCGAACATTACTTTGCTTGCAGCCCGCGTCGGAAGGCGATGTGCATGGGACCTAATCACTCTATCATGTCTTACTCTAAAAAGCGAAGCTCAAACATCGTCCGATATTTTGTTTAACTGTCCCGTTATTTTCCCTTCTTTTGTCTCTGTGCGTCCATCTGGCACCCACCATAATTGTACGGGCTTCGCGCAGTGTGCTTTTTTACTAAGAGAAATTGTGCTACCATCACCTGCGCATGATGATGCAGGGTGCTTCGCATCTGTACCAGCGTGTTATTTGCGATGTGTTGCTCGTGATAAGCGTAACAAGTCGCGATGATTCGCACGCTATTTATGAGTGGGACCTACGCGGCAGATGCTTGACAGCGAGAAGAAAGTTGCTTCGTTCATCTAGCTCCCCCACAATAATTTCCTTTCTTTTTTGTATATTGTATTTGGTCTGAGGGCGTCGCAGCCTCGCAGCTATAAATGAGACGCTACCAAGCCTTTATCATGTCAACTTCGTGGCTCGATGTCTTTAATCTTCGTTCAGGGGATGAGTCCGCTGTGGAGATAATTTGTCTCACGAGTGTTTCCTTTACTGCATTTCAGAGAACGGTGGATGGTTCCTAATGAGAGTATTGCGCACTGTGAGTGCGGTGCATATGGGTGTGCATTCGAGAAATGAACACCGCAGACGACTAGCGCGTAAGCGCCGTCAGAATTCTTTTTTTTCAGTTTCTTTTTTATCTCTCTTTCTCATCTTTATACCTCCTTCTCATTACCCCAGCGTAGGGTAGCAAACGGGACATGTGCCTGTTAAACCTCCCTGCCTTCTCTCTTGTTGTTCTTGTCCTCCTCCTTGTTCACGCTCTATTATATGTACCAGGTGTTTATTTTCCTGTGAAATATATTCGGTTACAAAACGTGCAGTAACCGGTATTACGCATGTCATTACTCACTCTCAAATGCGTCTGGAGGAGGTGTAAAGCAGACTTGAGCATTATTAGGCCTAATCTTTGGACACAAGCACGGGGAAAGGTGTAGAAGAAGCACGTAGGCAAAGCCGAATTTGTGACTGCGTAACCAAATCCGCACGTCGTTTTCACAATTCCTGTTTTGTGGATAAATAACTCCTTTAGTAATTTCTCCGGTGCATGAAGTCATCTAGAACACTAAGTGTTCAAATTATTTTCTGCAACTGCGCTAACCACAGAAAGTCAACTGCAGTGTGACTTGTGTCTATCAATACATATATTACGATATATAGTTATTCTACTCCGTATCAATGCCGAAGCTGTTTGAATTAGCCGCAATTTTTTAGCCTTATCAGAAAACGAGTATAAGTCAAGGCCTATTAAAAGACTACCACAATCCAAATGGGTATCTGCCACAAAAATTAGGCAAATCTTGCTATTCGCCACTGGTCCAATAAATATTAAGAAGATAATCGTCAGAGAACGCATGGACGTGCGCGGGGTTCTCCTACAGGGTGGAAGTGGTTGGGCACGAAGGTTTGTCACAGCGTCCACGCTCCCTGCTATGTCAATGTATGAAGCCGACATTGTGCACCCCCCCCCCTCTTTTCCCATTTTACGTGACCAGAAGAGCGGCCGCCCCATTAAAGAAGGCAGTAGGTAGCCTAACAAAATGGCTGTGCAGTGATGCTGCTAAGCCCAAGACCTCTAGTTGTTTGCAAAAGAGAGAATACTATGAGAAGAAAAAGGCAACGGTGATTGCGAGAAGACCACCCCGAAGAGATGGAAGACCTGCGCCAGCGATGACGTGCCCGTAGATCCATAGAAGGTTCGAACGCTTGGTTTCAGCGCAACATCTGTCCCTGGAGTATAGACGACTGGGTCAAGACTGTGATTATCTGCACCATCGCACACTATCACCTATTGTAGCTAAAGCATAGCAACGACCTTCAAACAAACTGCAGTACTTGGCGATGGCCTACAAACAACCAAGAAGCAACCAGATTATTCTTCAGAATTGTCGATTTTTGCTGTTTCAAGTCTTTGCGCGGCTTAGTGCAAGATTCGACACCTTTTCGGTGTAACATTACACACACAGACACACGCGCACACACACACACACACACACACACACACACACACACACACACACACACACACATATATATATATATATATATATATATATTGCCACCTCTTTCTAGTAGTGGGTCGTATGCCAAGGTGAAGGCCCACACCACAGAGAAGAAAGAAGTGCACGTGGGCCCTCGCTCTGGCAAACAAGCCCAACCGACGCGCTTGGTTAGAGCCCCGTTGCTCAGACGTCAGTAAATCTTGTCGACACCCCCTGGAGTGACGTGACAACTGGTGGAGGTGCGGGGTAGGCCCCTCACGGATGTTGCAGACCCCTCCTGGAAGCGGCACCACAAGCCCAGTTCGAGTCAACACTCCCGTTCATCGGACAAGCCGCAGGATCAGGGGATTGCCTCCCGAAGCTGACCCTATAGTTCACACCAGCATGATGAGCACGTCCGTTCAAACCACTCTAACAGGTACGGAAAACCCCCCGGTGACTCGGTACACCCTCGAAAGTCCGCAGGTTCCGACACCGTTTCATGGCACCGAGCTCGAAGACGTCGAGGACTGGTTGGTCGACTTCGAGCGCGTGGCTGCTTTGAACGACTGGAACGACGCGGCCAAACTACGACGTGTGTACTTCTATTTAGAGGATGGAGCACGTACCTGGTACATGAATCACGAGGAACAGATGACATCGTGGCCCGAATTCCGCCGCCGGCTCTTGAACTTACAGAAGTGCTGATCGCCACGAACGAGCGGAACGAGCGATCCAGGCCCGCATCCAGATGCCCAATGAAACTGTCATGACCTATGTGGAAGATATGACGCGCCTGTTCCGACGAGCCGATCAGAGTATGACAGAAGAAAAGAAGGTGCGTCACCTGATGCGGGGAGTTAAAGAGCAGCTTTTCGCTGGTCTTGTACGGAGCCCTCCGAACACGGTCGCCGAGTTTTTGTCTGAAGCTGTCACGATGGAAAAGATGCTTCAGCATCGATCCACCCTGTATGAGCGGCAAGTGAACACGTCCACTGCTCAAGTTCTAACGAATACTGGGAGCAACACCGAGTGTCTGCGCGACCTTATCCGCTCCATAGTACGCGAGGAGCTGCAAAAGGCTGCCACACCACCATTACCTACGGTGAGTTCCATTGCAAGCATCGTCAAGGACGAGCTGCATCATGCCCTTCGTGACCCTGTGAGTCTGAATAACGCCACACCCGCCCCGGCTGACTACCACCGTCCGACCTATGCAGAAGCCTTGAAACGCCCAGTTTCCTCTTCCCCGCTGTTTGTTCAGGCACCTCCTACGGTTTCACTTCAGTCGGCGCAGCCTCTACGGTACTACGAGAACACACGCACACCACCACCCCTCGTTTACGCCAGCCCTGTGCATCTTGCGGAACAACCAGCACACTACCTTGACGACAGACGTGCTTCGCCTCGGAAATCTGATGTTTGGCGCACTCCTGATCGCCGACCTTTGTGCTTCCACTGCGGTGAAGCGGACCATTTGTACCGCCAGTGTCCATACCGGCGCCTCGGGCTGCGCGGATTTTCAGTATATTCAGCGCCTCCTCGGTATGGCCAGCGATCCCGGGACATTGAGGACTACCTGGCTCAACAGCGCATGCCGCCGCCTTCTGGACGGCAGTCGCGCTCACCGTCGCCGAGGCGCTTTTCATCTTCGCCACAGCGCCATGCTGGCGCACGGTTCTCCAGTCCCCGCCGGGAAAACTAACGCAAGCGACCCTTGGAGGCGAGGTCGCTGGCAGTCGACGTGCTGAAGACCTCCAATCGACGCTAACAGTAAAGGGTGTAGATTCGACTGAGCGATATGTGCGGCTTTCTCTGGATATACCGGTGCTGATAGATGGCTATGCAGTAGGTGCTTTAGTTGATACCGGGGCTGACTATTCGATACTAAGCGGGAAAATGACCAGACAACTAAAGAAGGTAAATACGCCTTGGCATGGCTCCGTGATTCGAACGGCTGGTGGCCACACCGTCTCTCCGCTTGGAACCTGCACGAGTAGAGTTCGGTTCTGCGGTCATACTTTTGTAGGAAGTTTCCTTGTGCTCCGTGAATGTTCACGCGACGTTATTCTTGGTGTTGACTTCCTGCACGAATATGGAGCTGTCATTGATCTTCAAGAGAATCGCATCACCTTCTCAGCCGACCGAGCAATCGACAAGCAGGACGACCAACAACGTACCGACGTTCTTCGTGTTTCTGCTGAAAGTATAACGCTTCCTCCAAGAGCCAGTGTTATTGTCGACGTCACATGCTGTGGATTGCGAAATGGTGAAGCGATTGCAGAAAGTAATTTTGAACACCTGCTGACTCAAGGTGTTTGTGTGGCTAGGAGTATCATACAGCTACGTGATGGCCGATCTCAACTGCTCGTTACAAATTTCAGCAACGAACACCGACACCTTTTCCGTGGCACTTCGTTAGCGTTTGCAGATGAATTAGGAACCATTCCCATCTGCTTCTCGTCGGAAGCAGTGGAGGCCGCCGATACGTCTCTAAACAATATCGATATTAATTCTAACCTCACACCAGAAAACCAGACAGCACTGCGGAAACTCTTGCTTGAATTCAAGTCATGCTTCGCTGCTTCCTCTAAGGTGCGCCAGACTTCGATCACTAGGCACAGAATCATCACTTACGACGACGCCCGCCCAGTACACCAACAGCCTTACCGTGTGTCAGCGAAGGAACGAGAAGCCATTCGTACGCAAGTTCGAGAAATGCTTGACGACGGCGTCATCGAGCCTTCCAACAGTGCGTGGTCCTCTCCGGTCGTCCTAGTCAAGAAGAAAGACGGAACGCTACGTTTTTGCGTCGATTACCGGAAGCTGAACAGCGTGACTAAAAAGGACGTGTACCCGCTGCCACGCATCGACGACTCGTTAGACAGATTACGCCACGCCCACTATTTTTCCTCTTTGGATTTAAAAAGCGGGTACTGGCAGATTGAGGTTGACGAGCGAGACCGCGAGAAAACGGCATTTGTGACCCCTGATGGCCTGTATGAATTTCGAGTCCTTCCTTTTGGTTTGTGCTCAGCGCCCGCAACCTTCCAGCGAATGATGGACACTGTGCTTACTGGTCTGAAGTGGCAAACTTGTCTGGTATACCTTGATGATGTTGTCGTTTTTTCTGAAACCTTCCAGCAACACCTTCACCGCCTCAGGAGTGTGCTACAGGCTATTCAATCAGCAGATCTTACACTCAAACCGCAGAAGTGTCACTTTGGTTATGAAGAGCTCAAATTCCTTGGCCATGTAGTCAATGCGAATGGAGTACGACCCGACCCCGACAAACTTGCCGCTGTAGCCGCGTTTCCGCATCCTACAGACAAAAAGACTGTTCGGTGCTTTCTGGGTTTGTGCGCCTACTATCGACGATTTATTAGAGGGTTTTCGAAGATAGCGGAACCCTTGACTCGCCTTACACGCGACGACACACCGTTTGTATGGGCTACCGAACAACAGGCTGCTTTTGCCGAGCTACGACAGCGGATGCAATCAGCCCCTGTTCTTGCGCATTTTGACGAAGATGCTGACACAGAGGTGCACACTGACGCCAGTAACATCGGCCTCGGCGCAGTGCTCGTCCAGCATCAACACGGCAAAGAAAGAGTCATAGCTTATGCCAGCCGCTCACTGTCCCGTACCGAGGTGAATTACACGACCACAGAGAAAGAGTGTCTCGCAGTAGTGTGGGCGATCACCAAGTTTCGTCCGTACCTCTATGGTCGTCCATTTAAAGTGGTGACGGATCACCATGCCCTCTGCTGGTTGGTAAACATTCGTGATCCCTCTGGACGACTGGCCCGATGGAGCTTGCGTCTACAGGAATTTGATGTTACCATAGTATATAAGTCTGGACGGAAGCATGAAGACGCTCATACGCTGTCACGTGCACCCATACCTTTAGTCAATCAAGAAGAAGAGGACGATGACGGTTTCCTGGGCGCCCTTAGCTCATCTGACTTGAGCAGACGCCAGCGAGAGGATGAAGAGATTCGACCGCTCATCGACTATCTGGAGGGTCATAGCGCCGTTATACCTCGCCATCTATCTCGCGTCGTGACATCTTTCTGCCTCCGAGATAATGTCCTGTACAAAAAAAAAAAACGCCCGTCCTACGAGCCGCGCTTACCTCCTCGTCGTTCCGAAGGACATACGGGATGAAGTCCTCTCTGCGTGTCATGACGAGCCCACATCTGGTCATCTAGGTTACTCGCGAACGCTCGCCAGAGTAAGTGAGGCGTACTACTGGCCCGGACTTTCTGCAAGCGTGAAGCAGTACGTTAAAAGCTGTCGCGAATGCCAGCGTCGAAAGTCGCCACCAAGCAGGCCGGCTGGATTACTTCAGCCAATTGATCCACCCCACAAGCCATTTGACCAAGTTGGCATGGACATTCTCGGCCCATTTCCTTTATCGTCTGACGGCAACAAATGGGTCATTGTTGCAACTGACTATTTGACCCGCTATGCTGAGACACAGGCGATACCACGAGCCACGGCTTCGGAGGTAGCACAGTTCTTCATGTGCCACATTGTTCTGCGCCACGGTGCTCCATCTACAGTGATAACCGACAGAGGAACAGCGTTCACTGCACAACTTATTGATGAAGTTTTTCGACTAAGTAACACTAGGCATCGAACGACGACTGCTTACCATCCGCAGAGCAATGGCTTAACCGAGCGACTAAATAAGACAGTCACAAACATGATCTCCATGTACATCGACGTCCAACACAAAACATGGGATCGCATTTTGCCTTATGTGACGTTCGCTTATAACACCGCCGTTCAAGAAACAACCCGATTTACACCGTTTCGCCTTCTCTACGGCCGCGAAGTTCAGACGATGCTGGATGCGATGCTTCCTTGTGAAGGCGCCGATCAATTAACAACTGACGCAGAAGAATTTGCAGAGCGTGCCGAGGAAACTCGCCAGCTCACCCGGCTACACATAGGTCAGCAGCAACAGGTTGATGCACGACGTTACAATATGCGTCACAATGACGTATCTTACAGACCGGGAGACCAAGTTTGGATTTGGACCCCTGTTCGACGCCGTGGCCTCTCCGAAAAGTTGCTCAGAAGATACTTCGGTCCGTATAAAGTATTGCGCCGCGTGAGCGACGTAAACTACGAAGTGGTTCCGGACGCTACGTCGTCACGATGGGTACAACGAAAACAACCGACCTCTGACATAGTTCACGTGGTGCGCATGAAGCCCTATTTTGCGCGTTCCTAAAAGACCACTTTTCCTGTGTTTTTTTTTATTTGTGCTCAGACAATTGCCTCATCATTGGTGAACTTATCGCGTCTAACATTTCATTATTGGTGCCTTTTTTTCATTGTTTAAACTACTTTGTTTTGTTTTTTTTTCAATAACTTTGCAGCATCGGGACGATGCTCTTTTTTTGTTGTTGAGGGGGAATATTGCCACCTCTTTCTAGTAGTGGTTCGTATGCCAAGGTGAAGGCCCACACCACAGAGAAGAAAGAATTGCACGTGGGCCCTCGCTCTGGCAAACAAGCCCAACCGACGCGCTTGGTTAGAGCCCCGTTGCTCAGACGTCAGTAAATCTTGTCGACACCCCCTGGAGTGACGTGACAATATATATATATATATATATAGTGGATTCAGCATTAAACTTGTGGTCCTTCAATTTGCCTATACATGTTTGAATAAATAAGTAAGTACCCTACTGAAAAAACCTACATTGTGCCGTCCCCTCTCGAAGAGAGCGGCCAGGAGCCGTGTTTGCCTTTCAAGTGCCGCCAAAGGAAGTCGGGGGAGACGCTTAATCCCTTAATAGGGGCTACTTCCACGTCTTGAAACCCCTTTTTCCTTTGTTATGGCCACTTTAAACGGGCGCCGCAAACGACCTTCAGAGCGTCATTTGTCATCTTCTCTGTCGGCTCACGGAGAGAGTCAAAACACCGGTCGTCGACGGAAGAAGAAATGCCAAGCGGCGGGCAGACTCACCCTACCTGCCCGAGCAACAGCACCGCTTTTTTAAAGGGGGACTTACTGAGTGCTTGTGAATGTTTGTTGAAATGTGACCCCAATTCCTGTTAATTAAAGTTACTTTTGTTTAAATGTTCACGAGTGTTCGACCGCTAACTGGCTGGATAGCGGACGCTTTGATCCGTCAAATGCGAGCTGCGAGACCAGCATAGTAAAAAAGCGCTTCAACTGCCATCGGCCGCCAACTCAACGTCCGCCGGCAATGGTATACGTCGCCACGGCAAGACCCCCGGTTGAACCCAGACACACGCCCATTGCAAGGATTTCATCGCCAAGGAGTTGAGCAGCTGACAGCAGAAGGGCAGCAACAAGGTGGGCTCATTTCATCTTTCGACGCTCAACGCGCAGCTCAGCATAGTAAAAAAGCGCTTCAACTGCCATCGGCCGCCAACTCAACGTCCGCCGGCAATGGGATACGTCGCCACGGCAATACCCCCGGTTGAACCCAGACACACGCCCATTGCAAGGATTTCATCGCCAAGGAGTTGAGCAGCTGACAGCAGAAGGGCAGCAACAAGGTGGGCTCATTTCATCTTTCGACGCTCAACGCGCAGCTCAGCACAGTAAAAAAGCGCTTCAACTGCCATCGGCCGCCAACTCAACGTCCGCCGGCAATGGTATACGTCGCCACGGCAAGACCCCCGGTTGAACCCAGACACACGCCCATTGCAAGGATTTCATCGCCAAGGAGTTGAGCAGCTGACAGCAGAAGGGCAGCAACAAGGTGGGCTCATTTCATCTTTCGACGCTCAACGCGCAGCTCAGCAGAGTAAAAAAGCGCTTCAACTGCCATCGGCCGCCAACTCAACGTCCGCCGGCAATGGGATACGTCCCCACGGCAAGACCCCCGGTTGAACCCAGACACACGCCCATTGCAAGGATTTCATCGCCAAGGAGTTGAGCAGCTGACAGCAGAAGGGCAGCAACAAGGTGGGCTCATTTCATCTCTCGACGCTCAACGCGCAGCTTAGCACCATTTGTTTCACATACGTCCGCTCCGAGACAAAACGTACAAGCAAGAATGGACCAGGACGAGCTGACGCATGAGAGTCCAAATGTCACACCACAAGATGAAGCTTCCGCATCAAACGTTCGGCCGCAAAGAAAAAACAACCCTATCGACGAGGGCTAAAGAAATGTACCAAACGAGCCGCGAAGAGCACTGCCGCAAACTAGATTCTATTTGGAAAAACGTGGAGAGCGCTCTTCAGGCACTGTCACGCGCTAAGGGAGAACAGTTTACCGGCGCCAAAACGCACCTTCGTGCAAGTTACGAGCGCTACGAACGTGCTACCGCAAGATACTCAGCCTTTTTCGAGAAGGCGAAGACGTTTGAAGCCAGACACGAATTACGGCTCCGACAGGTAATCGATGAAGACCGTGAGGCGATCGTGAGCGAAAAGTTACGAGAGGCTACGCCACAAGAACGCGATAAGGCACATGAAACAGCATCGCAGTTCTTTCTATCGGTTCACTCAAGAGCTTCCTCGCGATCACGACGATCGGGCTCCTCCACGATTAGCCTGGCTGCTGTGCAGGCCCGCGCGCAAGCAGAGGCCGTCAAAGCAAGAGCTCAGTTTGGACGTAAAGAGGCCGCAATGCGCTTAGAAAAGGCAAGAATTGAGGCCGAGCTTGAGGTACTACAGCATGAAAAAGAGGCAGCTGCTGCAGACGCGCAGGCAAGTGCACTCGAGGCAGCTGTGGAACGGGATGGCGGGGAGTGTGTGCGCCCACACCCACCTTTAGACCGGACACTACGGGTTTGGAGCTACATCACTGAGCAAGCCGCCATACGTGATGCCGAGCTTGCGTCTCTTCGGGTGCCTGTTGTTCATCCGAGAAGCCAGAGCTTGGAGCATGCCGAAGTAACCAACCACCTCCCGGACTTCAGTGACTATCACCAGCCGTCTGCGTACACGCCAGCACCCAACAGTTCAAGCTCAGAGCTTGCCGGCGTCCTTAAATTCCTGTGCCGCAAGGACCTTGTCTCTACAGGACTTACGAAGTTTGATGATCGACCTGAGAACTTTCGAGCTTGGAAGTCATCTTTCAAAGGCGTCATCAGGGATGTAGACCTTTCTGCGCAGGAAGAGCTCGACCTTCTAATCAAATGGCTTGGTCCTGAGTCATCGCATCAAGTCCGAAGGTTGAAATCTGTTCATGTGGATGACTTCTCGAAGGACTTAAACATCGTGTGGAAACGGCTCGACGACACCTTCGGACACTCTGAGGCAAAAGAGCGCTTCGTGCACTTCATGAAAGAATATAAAAGAAGGCGACGTCGTGCTCATCAGGGACAAAGAAGCAAATCGCAACGATTGGCCCATCGGCGTTGTCACCCAAAGCCTGCCCAGTGCGGATGGAATGGTGCGCAAGGTGGAGGTGAAGATTGCAAGGAATGGTGCAATAAGGAAACTCTGCCGACCGATATCGGAAGTGGTGCCCTTGTTTTCGCCATCAACAAACTGTGGCGTCTAGCAAGCAGACACCAGACGGGGAGTGTGCCGTCCCCTCTCGAAGAGAGCGGCCAGGAGCCGTGTTTGCCTTTCAAGTGCCGCCAAAGGAAGTCGGGGGAGACGCTTAATCCCTTAATAGGGGCTACTTCCACGTCTTGTGTTACATAGCTAGCCGCTCAGCCACGGCCAGCATACGCAGACAACCGCAGACTAGGGCAACGAGTGAAAAACGTTTATTGTTTCGCGCGAGCTTCTTTTGTAGCTTCATCTACGAAGCAGGGAGAGGGGGAAAAGGGGGGCGGGAATGGCTATCGCTTCAGCCATCGACAGAAACACGAAGGGGGGAAAGGGGGACGTAGAAGTAGGAGAGTTCAGTTCGCAACACTTCTCTCTTCTTAAAAATGGAACCGTTGTACTGGCTTGCGTTGTCTGGTAGAACGCCGAAGCACTGGTTCCGCGCTTGGGGTCGCCGCTTGTGTAGGACCGGCCTGTGGCATGGTTGGCACTGGATGGTCGTGGGGGCTTGCGGTAGTGAGCGCTTCTGGAGGCAGCACGGTGGAGCTTGTAGTTGAGGGCCCCGGCGATCGTTTCGGCAGCATGGACATGTTAGACTCTGATAAGGATGCAGAGCCCGGCGATGGGGACTGCGATGCTTGTCGAGGGCGCACTTGGTCAACGTGGCGTCTGACTACAGAATGAGGAGTTTGGACGGTCACCATTCGGGATCCTGCAGTGGACTGCACACGCCCTGGTGTCCACTTTTCTCCGACACCGTAGTTCCGCACGTACACGTTACTTTCCATGGGGACCACCCAGTCATCTGATGCCGGCGGCGAGTCTGCAACAGTGGAGGGAAAACACGCATCCAATCGTGAACGTAACTGGAACCCTAGCAGCAATTCTGACGGAGATTTTCCCGTCTTCTGTGGTGTTCTCCTGTAGTTGAACAGGAGCCGCACAAGGTTGTCCTCCAAATTACCCTCCCTCATCTTCCGAAGTCCATCCTTTATTGTACGCACTGCTCGTTCTGCCGCTCCATTAGACTGTGGATGAAAGGGCGCCGTTTTCAGATGCATTATGTTGTTCTTTGCCACGAACGTAGCAAAATCCTGGCTAGAAAACTGTGTCCCATTATCCGAAACAATGGTTCGCGGGACGCCGAATCGACTGAACATGGCGCGCAGACAGGTGATTGTGCTTGTTGTGGTGGCATGCTTTACTGGCACGGCTTCTATCCACTTGGTATGGGCATCTACTGCAACTAGAATCATCTTGCCTGCTATGGGTCCGGCAAAATCGACATGTAGCCGCGACCATTTTTCATTGGTTTTCGGCCAGTTTACTGGTGGTGCCGCTGCCGGCATTGGCATGTTTTGGGCACAGTTCGTGCAGCCGGCTGAAAGCGCTTCAATATCGCGATCTAGTCGGGGCCACCAAAATTTTGACCTTGCCACTGCTTTCATTCCTGACGAGCCTTGGTGGGTCTCGTGCAACAGTTTCAAAAGACGGTCCCGCGCTTTTTCCGGTATCACTACGCGATGCCCCCAATACACTAGACCATGGGCTACGGACAGTTCTAGTTTGCGGTCGAAAAACGGCCGCATCGTTTCCTCCAACTGTTTTGCACTTTTGGGCCAGCCATGTAATATACAATTCTTTACCGCCGTTACTGCGGGGTCTGTGGCCGATAGCTGCTGTAGCTCCCGTGTTGTGATAACGCCATCGTCAAAATTATCCAGAGCGAGGACATATTCCGGTGGCTCACCCACGTCATCAGCCTCCGTAGACCGCAG
This sequence comes from Rhipicephalus annulatus, assembly GCA_013436015.1. Lineage (NCBI taxonomy): Eukaryota > Metazoa > Arthropoda > Arachnida > Ixodida > Ixodidae > Rhipicephalus > Rhipicephalus annulatus. The sequence goes on from WOVY01010730.1 coordinate 54,839, forward strand.
TGGCAGCCTGCTCAGGGCGTCCGCGTTGAGCAACTGTTTTCCCGGCGTGTATTGCAGCTTGTAGCGGTAGCCACCCAAGTACAGTGCCCAGCGCTGGATACGTGCTGCAGCCAGGGGTGGCGTCGGGCGGTCGGATTGCAACAAGCTCAAGAGGGGCTGGTGGTCCGTCACGAGAGTGAATTGGCGACCTAAAAGGTAATCACGAAACTTAGTGACGCCAAACACTAAAGCCAGGGCCTCTCTTTCCAGCTGAGAGTAATTTTTCTCGGCGGCCGTCAGTGTACGGGACCGGAACCCAATGGGTTTTGGCATGCCGTTACTCGTGTGAAAAAGCGCCGCGCCCACACCGTAAGGGGAAGCATCACATTCGAGCTTCAACTCTTTCAACGGGTCAAATTGAACAAGAACCTGAGCTTGCATTAGGCTGTCTTTTGCTTTCTCAAAAGCAGCTTCTTGTTGCCGCCCCCACTGCCATACTGTGCCCTTCTCCAAAAGTTTGTTGAGCGGAGAAAGTAGAGTGGACATATTTGGAAGAAATTTGGCATAAAACGTCAGCATTCCTAAAAAGGAACGCAGCTCCGCCACGTTCTGTGGGCGAGGTGCCTGAGCGATCGCTTCCAAATTTTTCTCTGTGGGATGAAGACCCTCTCTGTCTATCCGATGGCCGAGATATGTGACAGAAGGCTGTCTAAAGCTGCACTTATCAGACCTTAGCTTAACTCCGTGTTCACGGAACCGTTGCAACACACTCTTCAGGCGTTCACTCCCATCGCCACGAGCCTCCGAAACCAGTACATCATCAAGGTAAGCCTGAACCCCTGGCAAACCTGACAGTATTGCATCCATTTTTCTCTGAAAAATAGCCGGAGCAGAGGATATTCCGAAGGGAAGCCTATTATACGAAAACAAGCCTCTGTGCGTGTTAATGACGCAGAGCTTCCTTGCGGCTTCATCCAAAGGAACTTGATTATAGGCATCTCGCAAATCAAGAATGCTAAAATACTCCCCGCCGTTTAGAGATGCAAACATGTCTTCAATCACTGGGAGAGGGTACTGCTCAACTGTACAGGCTGGATTTAGGGTGGCTTTGAAGTCACCACAAATTCTAACAGTTCCGTCTTTCTTAAGTACCGGCACGATGGGAGTGGCCCAATCGGAATGTTGGACTGGTGAAAGTACACCGATGGCTACCAGCCTGTCCAGCTCTTGCGTCACCCTGTCCCTTAGAGCGTAAGGTATGGATCTTGCCTTACAGAATTTCGGCACCGCTCCCTCTTTCAGCTGCAATGTGGCTGGAGGTCCCTTGATCAGGCCAAGATCCTTGGAGAAGACGTCGTGGTAGTCGTCGACAATGTTGTGAACTGCCCCAGCGGGTTCTGGCGTTGAGTGTAGCAAGTCTTGTGCCGACGGCTGCAAAACTGGAACCCCCGCTCTGTGGAGCAAGGAAATCAGATCCCGACCACACAGGTTAGGTCCCGAGCAGTTCAGTACAATAAGACGGCAGTAAACCGAGACGGCCCTGTATTGCACACAAAGTTGCAATTCCCCATCACTGGGAGTGGTCCAACGTAGCATGACAACTTCACCTGAGAAGGTTTAAGCGCTGGCCACTGTTCGCGATGCTTGTCAAACACGTTTTTGGAAATTACGCAGACAGGCGAGCCAGTATCTACTTCCATTGTAAGTTGTACGCCATTCCATGAAAAACTGCGCCTTATCGGCGGCTCGAGGCGGCTTTTTCGTGCCGAAAGTAAGGTCCATATATGTGTCTCGTCCTTATCGTCGTCTTCAGTTACGGCTTCTTCGAGAGTCAAAGCTCTTCCCTCCACTGCATGCGTTGCGACGCGGCTCTTACTGGCGGTTGTGCGGCACATCTTTGCGAGATGCCCATGACGTCCGCAGCGATAACACCTTGCTCTAATCCAACGACAGCTGTTGCCGTCGTGTTTGCTGCTTCCGCATCTATCACAATGCTGTGCCGCGTGCCGAGTCGGAGATGTTTTAACAGTGTTGGCCTCGGACGCGCGTAGCTTAAGCAAGGGCGTAGCTTCTGAGGTCATGCTTTCGGCACCATTTTCAGCTGCTTCGACAGACAGTGCCAATGCTTCGGCTTCTTCTAGCGTTAAATCCTTTTTCGCCAACATCTGTTTCCTCAGTGCCACGGAGCGTACGCCGCAGACAATGCGATCCCGAAGCATGCGGTCAAGAGACGTGCCGAAATTGCAGTTGTCTGCTATTCGGCGAATAGCAACGAGAAATGCGCTAACGCTTTCGCCTGGAAGTTGTGAGCGATTGAAGAACTTATAGCTTTCCGTTATCTCGTGCTTCTTAGGGTCATAATACTCATTCAAGCTCTGAACGACTTCCTTGTATGTCAGTTCATTTGGTGCACGCGGGGCTACTCTGCCGGCTAGCACCTCGACCGTCTTGCTAGACAACGCCGAAACTAGTAGTGCTCGCTTCTTAGCCGGGTCCGTTACACTGTTCGCCTCGAAATACGCTTCTGCTCTGACGAGGTAAGGCTTCCACTTATCTTTCGTTTCGTCGTAATCCGGCAACTGCAGGGAGGCCATCGTGGTCGTTCCTCGTTCGTCTGACGCCAGGACTCGTAGTCCGTCAGGTACCGTGGGTAGCGAAAACCGACTTCGTCGCCACTGTTACATAGCTAGCCGCTCAGCCACGGCCAGCATACGCAGACAACCGCAGACTAGGGCAACGAGTGAAAAACGTTTATTGTTTCGCGCGAGCTTCTTTTGTAGCTTCATCTACGAAGCAGGGAGAGGGGGAAAAGGGGGGCGGGAATGGCTATCGCTTCAGCCATCGACAGAAACACGAAGGGGGGAAAGGGGGACGTAGAAGTAGGAGAGTTCAGTTCGCAACATCTTGAAACCCCTTTTTTCCTTTGTTATGGCCACTTTAAACGGGCGCCGCAAACGACCTTCAGAGCGTCATTTGTCATCTTCTCTGTCAGCTCACGGAGAGAGTGAAAACACCGGTCGTCGACGGAAGAAGAAATGCCAAGCGGCGGGCAGACTCACCCTACCTGCCCGAGCAACAGCACCGCTTTTTTACGGGGGGGACTTACTGAGTGCTTGTGAATGTTTGTTGAAATGTGACCACAATTCCTGTTAATTAAAGTTACCTTTGTTGAAATGTTTACGAGTGTTCGACCGTTAACTGGCTGGATAGCGGACGCTTTGACCCGTCAAATGCGAGCTGCGAGACCAGCATATACATAATTCCATACCGGATCCGTATGCTTCAATACAGGGGTTACAGGAGCTAATACAGGAGCTGTACAGGAACCAAATGGGGGTAAATGGGTCTTATACAGGAGCTATATGGTGGTATGTAGGAGCTGAATGGGACCTGGGCAGGACATATAGGGGTATGTAGGAGCAATATAGGCATTATGGGTTTGGTATGTAGGACTCTCATCTAGCACAATATAGGAGCTAATGGGGCTGAATGGGGGCTATACATAGGATTTGATAGGCTCAATGTCAATCTTGATAGTCAATGTAGTACACCAGTAAACTTATTAGACCAAATACCTAGGCACGCATAACATTTTTTGTTTTTTTTTGTGTTGAAAGGTCTAAAATACTCAGTTTTTCAGCTCCATTAGTTGGCTGTACACAACCTCAAGAAATAACCAATTTTAACGAGTCCATATCATGAAATGCAAATATGTGCAAAATATAACAGATAAGTATATCAGATAATTACCAAAGTACTTTATTTCATTTGATCACCTTAGTTGTACACGTGTTATATTTGCACAAATATTGCTGTTCAATTTATGAAAAAAAAACAATATTTTAAATGTTGTATTTGTGCAATGAATATAATCTTTCTATGAGAAATCTCTAACAGAAAATAGTGAGTGAGTAATTTTATAATATATGAACATACACAAGAAGATAAAAGACAATTAATCCTTATATTCAGGAAAGATAGACCTAAGCCTCGCTCACGTGCTCTGTCATTGCACCAAGGCACAAAGCACAAGGGGCAATGCAGGACTACCAAGAAAGAGTGCGAATGAGCTCTACAAAGCTTGGACCTCGAGGAAAAAGTGCACACGACACAGTCGAGGGGCAAGGCATCTCTGTTATGACATAGCAACTGCACTCTCTGGTCTAAACACACACACTGAAAGATATCGATGAAGTCTTTAATCTGTACAAGTACAAAATAATTACATACAAACACATTAAAAAGGTTTTGCAATACTGGTGTTGTTGAAACAAAACTACATCCAATATTCAGATCAATTTTCCATGCACTGCTCGAAACGGTCGATCTGAGAGATTGGTTGGCTTTGCACAAGCTTGCTCACTTGTGAACAGTACCTTGACTGTGTTTATTCCTCAGAATCAGAATAAGAGCATATAATTATCAAAATTTCGTTTGGTGTGCTTCCATCTGAGCTTTTGAAAACAGCTTATTGTACGTCTGCATGAAAGTATCTTCACCACTGGCCAACTAAGTATTTCTAATGCTACTCCTGTCTTAAACAAAATTGATACAAATATTCAGTTTAACTTTCAACACATTACTTTAAATAGTTGAATAAGTGTTTGGGTGGCACAAGCTTGCTTGCTCGTGAAATGTACTTGGCTGTGTTTATTGCTCAAAAGCTAAATAGGAGCAAATAGTTCACAAGATTTTGTTTCGTGTGCTTTCATCTGAACCTTTGAAAATTTCTTGTTGTACGGATTCATGTACCGCATCATTCCAACTGAACAGCTAATGGTCATGGTAGTTACGTCTTGCAAACAAGAGTGCCTCAAGTTGTTGTTTTGAGCTTCCACTCATTGCTTAAAATAGTTGACAAGAGTGTTTAGTGGCACAAGCTTTCCTCTTCCTGATACTTGGCTGGGCTATCACAGAGAAGGTGAAGCATTAGCAAATATTTCTCCACGCTTTGTTTTGTGTGCTTCCAACTGAACCTTTCGAAACGGCTTGTTGTATGCTTGCATGTACAGCATCATCCCCATTGGTCAGCTATTTGTAACAGTACTCTTGTCTTGCAAATAAAAGGGGCTCAATTTTTCAGTTTGAGTTTACATGTATTGCTTGAAATGGCTCATAAGAGTGTTTTTATGGCGCAAGAATGCTTGTCTGTGATACTTGGCTGTGTTTATAACTCAGAAGGTGTACAAGAGGAAATAATTCTCCACGCTTTCTTTTGTGCGCTTCCATCTGAACCTTTCAAAACGGCTTATTGTATGCTTGCATGTACAGCATCATGCTGATTGGACAGCTATTTGTAACGGTACTCATGTCTTGCAAACAAAAGGGGCTCAATTTTTCATTTTGAGTTTCCATGTATTGCTTTAAATGGTTGATGAGAATGTTATTGTGGCACAAGAATTCTTGTCTGTGGTACTTGCAGTGTTTATCACTCAGAAGGTGGACAAGAGGAAATAATTCTTCACGCTTTGTTTGTGTGCACTTCTATCTGCACCTTTTGAAAACGGCTTGTTGTATGCTGGCATGTACAGCATCATGCTGATTCGACAGCTATTTGCAACGGTGCTCATGTCTTGCAAACAAAAGGGGCTCAATTTTTCATTTTGAGCTTCGAGGTATTGCTTTAAATGGTTCATGAGAAGTGTTATTGTGGCACAAGAATTCTTGTCTGTGATACTTGGCAGTGTTTATCACTCAGAAAGGTGGACAAGAGGAAACAATTCTCCACGCTTTGTTTTGTGTGCTTCTATCTGCACCTTTCAAAACGGCTTGTTGTATGCTGCATGTACAGCATCATGCTGATTGGACAGCTATTTGCAACGGTACTCATGTCTTGCAAACAAAAGGGGCTAAATTTTTCATTTTGAGTTTCCATGTATTGCTTTAAATGGTTGATGAGGATGTTATTGTGGCACAAGAATTCTTGTCTGTGATACTTGGCAGTGTTTATCACTCAGAAGATGGACAAGAGGAAATATTTCTCCAGGCTTTGTTTTGTGCGCTTCTATCTGAACCTTTCAAAACGGCTTGTTGTATGCTTGCATATACAGCATCATGCTGATTGGACAGCTTTTTGCAATGGTACTCATGTCTTTCAAACAAAAGGGACTCAGTTTTTCATTTTGAGCTTCCAGGTATTGCTTGAAATGGTTCATGAGAGTGTTTTTGTGGCACAAGAATGCTTGTCTGTGATACTTGGCAGTGTTTATCACTCAGAAGGTGGACAAGAGGAAATAATTCTCCACGCTTTGTTTTGTGCGCTTCTATCTGAACCTTTCAAAACGGCTTGTTGTATGCTTGCTTGTACAGCATCATGCCGATTGGACAGCTATTTGCAACGGTACTCATATCTTGCAAACAAAAGGGGCTAAATTTTTCATTTTGAGTTTCCACGTATTGCTTTAAATGGTTGATGAGAATGTTATTGTGGCACAAGTACTCTTGTCTGTGATACTTGGCTGTGTTTATCACTGAGAAGGTGGACAAGAGGAAATAATTTTCCACACTTTGTTTTGTGTGCTTCTTTCTGAACCCTTGAAAACAGCTTGTTGTACGGATTCATGTACCGCATCATTCCAACTGAACAGCTAATGGTCACGGTAGTTACGTCTTGCAAACAAGAAAGGCTCAAGTTGTTGTTTTGAGCTTCCACTCATTGCTTAAAATAGTTGACAAGAGTGTTTAGTGGCACAAACTTTCTTGTTCCTGATACGTGGCTGTGCTATCACAGAGAAGGTGCACAATAGTAAGTAATGCTCCACGCTTTGCTTTGTGCACAAGATGCTCATGCGCTGTGACATGTGTATCGTTACAAATAGCTATCCAACGGGGATGATGCTGTACACGAAAGGGTGCAACAAGCCGTTTTCAATGGTTCAGATGGAAGTGCACAAAACATAGCTTGGAGAATTATATGCTATCGTGCGCCTTCTCTGAGATAGCCCAGCCAAATATCAGATAGAAGAAAGCTTGTGCCAGCAAACACACTGATAAACCATTTAAAGCAGTGCATGGAAGCTCAAAACAACAACTTGAGCCCCTCTTGTTTGCAAGTCAGGAGTATTGTGACCATTGGCTGTTCAATTCGAATGATGTGGTGCATGAATGTTCATTGTTTGAAATGTGTTATCTGAGTAATTGTGTGACAAAAACTTGTGCATTTTCTGCTTGCCCGTTTTGAGTTTTCTTTAAAGGCCTAGAAAATGTCATTTGAAGACATCTCTTTCATTTTATTGAGGAACGTAATCTTGCAGTGCCATGCAAGCATGGTTTAAAATAAACATTGGTGTAGTGTAACTGCAGAGAGAATTCATTCTTCAAAGCATTGAAGAGAAGTGTCTAGTGTTAGCCCTCTTTATTTACTTTAAGGAAGTCTTACACTTATAAAACAAAACCAAGAAATACTTTCTGTTAAGCTTGTATTTTCGTATTATGATGGCATTCGAGTCTGATTAACTTGTGAATTCTTGTGCGTCGCTTCGACATCAGCATGTTAATATTGATTAGCACTCATGAGAAACACTGGACCGTACGCCAGCTAGGAGTCACATAAAGAAGCATACTGGGTTGTTTCTTGTTTAACTTATTATTAACAAGATTGTCAGTATCTATTACTCATTTTGTTTTGCACACTTATGCATGGGCGTAAGTAAGAGGAAAAAAAATGGGGTAGTTGTCCCCCGCAAGCCTCACTAGCACTTGCACCCACCCAAGCTACGGCATTGCTTTCGCCCTACAACAGCCATTTGCACCCCTCAAGAGAGAATCCTGCCGATGACCATGCACTTATGGCACCGATAATAAGTTGTGTGTGAGAGCTGATCTCAAGGCGTGTGCTCCTGGGTCATGCGGCTTCGCTGTCTGCGTTGGAGGCGTAACCGATAGATCGAAGACGAGAGAGTGAGCGCGGAGTCTGTAGACATCAAGAGCGACTGCAGCCTCGTTTTCTTCCTCAGTCACGAAGGCTCTACTCCCCACCTCTCGCTTTCGTTCCTTATGGGTGAAGTTTGTGCGCATGCAGTGCGGCAGGCTTCGATTGTCGTAAAGTGGCTGTAGGCGTTCCGCGTAGTTCGCGGCTCTTTGAACGCACATAGTGTTGTGCGTGAAGCTTGAGCACTGGCAGTTTCAGTGGCAACATGTAGCGAATTAATGTTATGTTTCTACAACAGCGGAGTGCATGTGGATGCAGTTAGCATTGCTTCAACAAGAAGCTGCGCGTGGAATTTGCGTTAAGTAATGTCGTAATCTTCGTAGAATTTTGGTTAGTAAAAATGGAGCGTGACTGGAAAAAGTGCACTAGAAATTGTTGTGGCTAATACGAGAGGGATCACTTTTTGGCCACGGGGTAAAGCATGTGCTATGTCAGGAATCACTGACTTGCAGCTCTAGAAACATAAAAATTGTGCCAGCCATGTAAAAACCCTAGGTGTTTGGTTACCATAAAAGTTGCTGAGGGATGTGCAGGCCAGTCTCGTGCGTTAAGCTGTCTCACGTTTTAATTGTTTTTCCTACTAGCAGCACTTTAAAGAAGCTCCACGTTATTCAAAACAGAGCTTTACGCATAATTTACAACTTAGCCAAAGATAATTCTTCTCCACAGCTCAGCTGTTTTTACACTATTACTTACACTGAATTCCGGCATATGCATATACAAGATAAAGAATATATAATGCTTACAGATACAGTAACGTCAGCTGAATACTCATCTATGTAACACTTACGGCTCGTGAAAAAAATTCTAAACACCACACACTAATTACGGGGCCCAGACGAGAATATCTCCACCATTACCCTGTGTATTGAACAAAAAATAGTCAACATCTCGCAGATCTGCGCTTTATGCTTTCGGCGTTAATCTAGAATAACACGAATGAATTTATCTTTGATGTTTTTTTTTCTGTTGGTCTCCTCGAAGTTGGGTGTACTGGTCGCGTTCTTTTGGCGATTATGTATGCTTATGTACGCCAGTTAACGTATGCCGTCACGGCGTGCTGCTGAACAATAATCTGCTGGGAAGCTTAGTGAAGTTCAAAAGAGCTTTTTTTTTTCACATGCTCTCCGCTGTAGGTAGGTCCAGTTTGTTACTGCGTCGATGAGAATCAACGGGATCATTGCAGAATGCTTAACGGCCATTTGCATTTTTGCGCGACCGGATGTTTACGAGCCATAAGTCAACACTACCTGACAGCCGCACTACGGAAGCCAAAATACAAGTTTTTGGTTGCGTGAAAAAAAAAAAAAACTATTGAGACCAGTCAAACTTACTGCATGCTTTTTTGTGCGCGCGAAAAAACGTGAATTTATTAATTTGAAATTGTGTCAACGAGTTTTCTCTTTCTCGCCAGCTTCGAGTTTTTTTTTTTTCATTGTAACTTCAGGACAGTCGGTTAACGACAAGCGGCCAAGACAAGCCCATTTCGGAGTCATTCGTCGTCAATATGGCGCTTGCAAGTTGTGCGATGGGGTTTGTTGCTTGTCTTGTGCTACCGGGTTTAAACGTTTCCTGTGTGCAGCCTCTATGCCTCTTCGAACTGTGCGGCAGGTATGAAACAGATGTGGTTAAGTAAAACCGTGAAGAGTCATTTGAAATGCGGGGTACACCAAAAGTCACGTTCGTCGTTTGCGGAGACTGTTACCGCGCCGTTGTGGACAACCTCGAGAAATGCTTCATTTCGCTGAGCGTTGCCGATATGGCAAAAAAGGCCTTTATCGGCAAAGTGAGCCGGGTAAGGACATCAAGAAGAGCTGCTATTACAGGGATGTCCACCTTCTTTGAGGTGAGTGTCATTTTATTTTCCATAACGTTTTCGCTGGCGTGCGTTTAGGCGAACAAAGGAAGGCACAACGAAAACATGTTTGAGTGCGTGTGTGTTTTATTTTTTTTATGTGGCACATTTTATCCGTGTGTTGTGTATGTTGGCATGCTGCACCTGATATTGCGTGCTCGTGTCCCATGGGATCTTTCGATCGCAATCATGACCGATCTGGATTAAAATGTATTATGTGCGGCTGCACAGTGACATAAGTTGTAGCTGGCACTGTTGATCAAAACCACATTCGGGTCGGCCCTGATGGGGCTGGAAATGTCCGGTGTGACACCGGTAGAGTTATTAATATATGAACAAGTCGACGTCGCTATTCCTGATGGCGAACCTGCACTACATTGCATTTATTTATTGTTCGCATGTAATAGTCAAATATTCTACGTTTTCATTTCTGTGTGGTTATTTATAGTAGCCTGCTCTCCAACTTTATGTGTTCTCTGATTAAACAATTTTTACTGACTTCGTGCAGATGGAGAAAAAAAAACGACTCGCCGTGCAACACAATCTTTTCTACCAGAGTGACTGTGAAAGGAACGTCAGAACTTTGAAGGTAAATGTGGTTTAATAGTAAAACAGATTTTAACAACATATACAAAATGCTAACTTCTAATGTCCTGGTTGCTTTCACAAGCCACACGTCTATACAATAGTCGCTCATTCAAGTACATTTGTGTTAATTGGCTAGGCAAGGGTCACTCATTCTATGTTGCATTTTTTTTTTTCAAGTTCTGTTCGGTCGTGAAGTAGTAACCAGAGCGAAAATGAAGACTGCTTCATTTGAAACGTTTAGGTACATATACCAGCTACATCTGTACATATTTGCCATTTTGATTCAGACATTTGTCAGTGTGTAGCACCGACTCATTAATTTATTTATTCACAATACAGCAGCCTAGCATAGCCCAAGCTGCAGTGAAATTACAAGAAAGGAGAATGGTACAGAAATAATTATTAACAATACTGGCACCACACGTAAATACGTCAGTTTTGTTAGGATGATTCTTACAAAGAAAAAGAACAGCACTAATAGTTAGCAACCACACTATTGACTTAGTAATGTAAGAGTCTCAATGATTTAGTATTCAGCACAACAAATGTTGATCAAGGGCTTCATCAGAACTGTCTGCCTTGCAACTTCCTTTACTCTCCGCCTAAAAGTTCAGTAAGCAAGTCTGCATCAAGCAGCAGAGCGAAGAACAGGACTGGGTGAAAGCACAGGCCTCCTAGCCAGCATTTCATGTTAGCAAAAATATGGCAATCAGAGATAGCTAAGTTGAGTCTGTATGGTGTTGGGCGACTGAACTTCCCGCTGCTTTCTCTGTGGCCCCATGTTGTCAAGAAAAAAAAAAAGACAGTGTCTTATGACATCTCTCTTTGCTTATTCTTAATTGCATTACTGACACATCATTTTTTCCAACTGGTGCGAAGTCGTCGCCTTCTTAACCGCTACTAATTGTGTATACATCACTGCAATTGGTGCCATGGATTCCACGGTGTCACCCCTGGCATGATATCGTGCGGCTGTTGGCTGCTCTGTCTTGCTATTTTCTGTATCAAGCTCAGAGCCAGCTGCACTTTGCATAGCGGCCGTGCATTTTAAAGCAAATGCCGTATGCTTGTCGTAGCTGTGTAGATAGTGATTGTGGTTGTGATGATGAAAACTACACATCCAAACAACTTTTGTACTTCAGTCTTGGCGCCTTAGATTCTCTTTCGACGTGCCAATATGTTGATGGCACGTAGTCAACCTGCCATGGATCTTTTCTTGGAGCGCCTGTACATAAATACCGAATGTGTCAAACGAAACCATCCATGCAGGATTGTCGATAAATATTACTCACCTTATGCTAGGCATCCAAAGGCTATACCACTCACCATATCTCTCCACAAAATCCACTTCAATTTTCTATCTTTGTTCCAAGGGAATTGGAACGTTTTTTCCCGTTTGGCACTATTTTCGACAGCTGCATAGCCAACTATGATTGTGCAAATGACAAGATTTCAACACAGTTGAAAGAAAAGCCCTGTCTACGTCTCCAAAAGTGTGGCCAGCAAACATGCCACGGATATCTTTAACTAGGAGCCGATGCAGATGGCAAATCTCACGAGTCTTTGTGGGTTTATGCCTCACCTATTTTATCAAGGAAACACCACCATTTATCTCCCCGAACACAGCAGCAATGCACTTCTTCTTGGAGAAGGTTCACTTGACTTTCTTTGTGCTCATTGGAATGCTTCCACTGTTAGTATTGCACCTTCAGTTCTGGAGTACATCATGGTAGTGCCAGAGAAATGTCAAAATGGCACCCGTTTATCGTTTTGTTTTCATGACCAGTCAGCATTTTAGTAACTGACTGCACACAGTTTGCAGCACTAGAGTCTCACTCTGCGTCCAACCATGGTATACCATCTGTGCTGTATTGAGCTGACTGCAATATTTTGGGAAATGAATTACTCAGCCCAAAAATTCTGACCCAATGATTTTCCCAAATTATCTGATCCGTTCAGTCAACAAAATCATTGTTTTACACTTGCTTCATTCCCAGTCAGTTTGCATTGTAAATATTGTGCATCATGCTTCTAATTTCCTACACTATTGCAGTCCCTTGCTGTCATGTATTGAAAGTAGTGCTGTACACATTGCTCAATATTCGATGAATTTCAGCTGCACTGCACTGCTCAGCACCCTGAAATCGAATTCTAGCACAAACTTCACACTTATCCGAGGCATGCCTACATGGGTGCTTTGCGTCAAGAACTGAAAGCTGTGACCTCATAAGATGGACAGGAACACTAAAGAAATTGTACAACACATATGCGTTGCATCATGAAATTTTAATTGCTTTTTATTCGGGGGCCATTTTGACTGAAAAATATAGGCATTGTATTTTATGAGCTGAAATGTATCTCAGGAGTGTCAACATGCCAAAGCAAGCTTCTCAAGTTACACTCATGCTGACTGTATGTTTGTTACAATCATGAAGCAATTAATTTTGTAATGATTTGCATAAATTCATGTGGCTAAATCACTGCATAAACATCAGTCTGCAAATGTGATGTACAATTATTGCATAGTTATAAATTAAGGAGCACATGCAGCTGTTGCGGTCAGCAACACAGCAGACAGTATGATATTCAAGTTGTTAAGGCGTTTAATAGCCGGTCCACAGCGAGCAAGCACAATGGCGACAGTAACGGCCAAGCACGGGCTCTCAGTGCGAGCGGCGTCCTTGTAGGGTAGCCCCACTAGAAGGTACTCAAGAGTTCGACCCATTTCATAGTTCGGAGGCTTCGCTACAATTACCCCGGGGTCGAAGAGGGAGCCGCCTGGCGACCTAACAGCTTGTTATTATGAGTGGGTCATAATAAGCCTTCAGGCGCTCCACGTTGACGATGTCTCGCCCACGGCGGCGCATGTCCGAAGATTGTTCAACGGGTTCGATCAGATAGTTGACTGGTGAGGTGCGCTCGATGACACGGTAGGGGCCTTCGTATTTGGGACGTAGTTTGGAAGAGAGGCCAGCGGCAGAGGTCGGGATCGAGAGCCATACAAGCGCACCAGGAAGGAACGTGGGCTCAGAAGTGGTGCTGGCATCACGGATACTCTTCTGCCGCTCTTGATCTTGCGTCGTAAAAGTCTTGGCAAGCTCGCGACACTCTTCAGCAAGCCTGGCTGTCTCGGAAATAGGTGTACACTCAGATGGATCCGGCGTGTACGGGAGTATCGTGTCCATGGTGTGCGACGGGTGCCTTCCGTACTGCAAGTAGAAAGGTGAAAAACCAGTCGTGCTCTGAGGGGCGGTGTTGTAGGCGTAGGTGACGAAGGGCAGTATATTATCCCAATTAGTGTGGTTGGCAGCGACGTACATAGAAAGCATGTCGCCGAGGGTGCGGTTAAAGCGTTCGGTGAGGCCATTCGTCTGTGGGTGGTAAGCAGTAGTTTTGCGGTGGACAGAATGGCACTCCGTCAGAATGGCTTCGACGACTTCCGACAAGAAGACACGGCCTCGATCGCTGAGAAGCTCTTGGGGTGGTCCGTGGCGCAGTATAAATCGATGCAGCAGGAAGGACGCAACATCGCGCGCAGCAGCCGCAGGGAGAGCGGCGGTTTCGGCGTATCGCGTTAAATGGTCAACGGCAACGATGGCCCAGCGGTTACCAGCCGACGTCAGAGGAAGTGGTCCATACAAATCGATACCTACGCGCCCAAAGGGACGGTCAGGGCAAGGTAACGGTTGTAGACTGGCGTGCGACATGTGAGCTGACGGTTTACGGCGTTGGCAAGTGAGGCAAGAGCGAACGAACTGCTGCACATAGCGGTACATCCCGCGCCAGAAGTAGCGTTGTCGAATGCGATGGTAGGTTTTGAATACCCCAGAGTGCGCGCATTGCGGATCAGAATGGAAGGATTCACATATCTCTGACCGCAGACTGCGGGGTATCACGAGTAACCACTGCCGGCCGTCGGCGTCGTAATTGCGTCGGTGTAGAAGGCCGTCACGAATGGCGAAATGGCGAGCTTGACGACGCAATGCACGCGTGGATGGCGTTGCGGATGGATCAGAGAGCAAGTCGATCAGCGGGCCGATCCAATTATCCTTTCGCTGTTCGGTAGCGATTATGTCAACGTCAATGGCAGAAACAGCAGCCGAGGATACTGAGCAGAGCACATCACCTTCAGGCAGAGGGGAGCGCGAGAGGGCGTCGGCATCAGCATGCTGGCGTCCATTGCGGTACAGCACGCGGATGTCGTAGTCTTGTAAACGAAGAGCCCAACGGGCGAGACGGCCTGAGGGATCCTTCAATGATGAAAGCCAGCATAGTGCATGATGGTCGGTGACGACATCGAATGGGCGACCATACAAATACGGTCGAAACTTTGTAAGAGCCCAGACGATCGCCAGGCACTCTTTCTCCGTGACGGTGTAGTTTGTCTCAGCTCTCGTGAGCGTACGGCTTGCATATGCTACGACATATTCAGGGAATCCGGGTTTGCGCTGCGCCAGGACAGCGCCGAGGCCTACACCGCTGGCGTCTGTGTGCACCTCCGTCGGGGCCGTAGGGTCGTAGTGGCGTAGAATGGGAGGAGATGTCAACACACGGCGGAGCTTCGTGAACGCATCGTCGCACTCAGACGACCACGAATCGAGGGACCCGTTACTTCCAAGGAGCTTCGTCAGCGGTGATATGATCGTGGCAAAGTTTCGTATGAAGCGTCGGAAGTACGAGCACAGGCCCACGAAACTACGCAGTTCTTTGACGGACGCAGGTTTGGGGAATTCGGCCACGGCCCGAAGCTTGGCTGGGTCAGGAAGAATGCCATCCTTGGACACGACGTACCCAAGGATGGTGAGTTGCCGTGCTGCAAAGCGGCACTTCTTCAGATTTAGTTGCAAGCCGGCATTGCTGACACGTGCAAAAACTTCTTTCAGACGTTGGAGGTGCGTAGAGAAATCTGGAGCGAACACCACAACGTCATCGAGGTAACACAAGCACGTGTGCCATTTCAAGTTGTGCAGAACGGTGTCCATCATGCGCTCAAAGGTCGCAGGTGCATTACATAGACCAAACGGCATGACGTTGAATTCGTACAAGCCGTCGGGTGTGATGAACGCAGTCTTCGGTCGAGCGTCATCAGCCATGGGTACTTGCCAGTACCCCGAGCGCAGATCGAGAGAAGAAAAAAATTCGGCTCCGTGAAGGCTGTCAATTGCGTCATCGATGCGCGGCAGTGGGTAAACATCCTTGCGAGTGATCTTATTGAGCCGTCTGTAGTCTACACAGAACCGCGCAGAACCATCTTTCTTCGCAACAAGAACAACAGGAGACGCCCATGGACTGTCCGAGGGCCGAATAACGTCGCGTCTGAGCATATCATCAACCTGCTCGTTAATTTCCCGACGTTCAGCAGGCGACACGCGGTAGGGACGTTGCCGTAATGGTGGATGGGCACCAGTGTCGATACGATGCGTAACAGCGGACGCACGACCGAGAGAACTTCGCCCGACATCGAAAGAAGAACGATATTCTCGCAACAGGTTCAGAAGCTGGGAACGCTGTACCGACGTAAGGTTGTCATCAATGCAAGGACCAAATACATCAGGAGATGACGAATCAGAAGTGGAAACAGCACTGATGGTACGCAAATTGGGACAACGCGAGTCATCAGGTACGTCCAGGACTTGTGCGTTATCCACTGGTTCCACTCTGCCGAGACATTCCCCTCGAACCAAGGTAACAGTGTACGGGGATGGGTTGGTCACGAAAATAGAGGCGTTGCCCTGGGTGATTTGCACGGTCGCGAAAGGTACTAGCAACCCTTTCCTTCGGCAAGCACGGTCGGATGGCGAAACGAGTGCAATTGTGTCGGAGAGTCCAGCGCAGTAGACAGATACACCCATCGTGGAGCTTGGAGGCACTATGGTATCGTCTTTCACGAGAATCTTGCTCACTTTCGAAGAACTGTCTTCCGGCGTCAAATGCGAGAAGGGGGAGAGTTCAATTTCGGCGGCGGCACAATGGATGACGGCGTCGTTGCGGGAGAGAAAATCCCACCCCAGGATGACGTCATGAGAGCATGCGGGAATGATGATGAATTGGGCGACATACAGAACGTCCTGAACGACAACGCGAGCTGTGCACCCTGCTGTAGGATGGATACGATGCAAACCGGCGGTACGAAGGGACAATCCAGAAATTGGCGTCGTCACTTTACGAAGCAAGCGGCAAAATTTTTCGTCCATAACAGATACTGCAGCTCCTGTGTCAATAAGAGCAGATGCGTGAACACCGTCCACAAGCACGTCAATGACATTAGATGGGCGGCTCTGAGGGCTTTCACAATGCGATAGCATCGCAGTCCTTGCCTCGGGGACTGCGACGACTAGTTTTCCCGCTCGTGCGCAGCTGAACTTGGCCGCATGGGGGACGGGGAACGACGTCGTGGAGACGGTGACCTACGAGAAGATGAAGCTAGGCGAGTTGGCGGTGGCATAGACGGCGTTTCCTCGTGATAGGTACGCCTAATCTGGCCAGCAACAGGCGACGAGATATGGGGCGTCTGTACGCGAGTGCAGTAACGTGCTACGTGGCCGGCGTAACCGCAGGCAAAGCAAATGGGCCGGTTGTCGGAAGTGCGCCATCGGTTCGCCGGGGTAGGTCTTGTCCATGACGCAAGAGCCGATGGACGGAACGGTGGCTGGAAAGGCTGCAGGGGGTGCTGGAGCTGAGTCTGAGAGGTCACGTCAACATACGTAGCCGGCATACCCGCTGCAAAGGATGGAGGTCGTGCGGCAGCTTCGGCGTAAGTCAGTGGGGCGGGCGCTTGAACGACTGGAGGCGGCCTGGCGACCACTTGGGCGTAACTTGGGGGTACAGGAGCCGGAAGCTGTTGTGGGTGGTACGCAGGCATAACCTCCGCTATTTCCTGCTCAATCGCTCGGCGGATGTGGGGGGAAATGGTAGTGGCCGATTGTTGAGCAGCCGGTGGGTGGGCGAAGGGCAGGAGAGAGAACTGCCGTGCGATTTCCTCACGTATGAAGGACTTGAGGTCTGCCAGCAGTGCCACCTGGTCACAGCTCGCCTCCAAGCCTGCAAGCCCTGCATCTCGTGGTGTGGAGCGACGGGTCATCGAACGCTGCCGGCGGAGCTCCTCGTAGCTCTGGCACAGCGTGATGAGCTCAGCTACTGTGCCTGGGTTTTTGGCCAGCAGCATCGTGAAGGCATCATCGGCAATGCCCTTCATGACGTTCCGGATCTTGTCTGATTCGGACATGCTGTCGTTGCATTTCTTGCATAGGTCCAAGACGTCTTCAATGTAGCTGGTGAATGATTCACCGGCCTGCTGAGCGCGTTCGCGTAAGCGCTGCTCGGCTTGCAGCTTACGAACGGCAGGGCGGCCAAAAACGTTGGTGATAGCGGTCTTAAAATCGGGCCAGGTTGCGAAATCAGACGCGTGGTTGTTATACCACATGCCGGCCACACCCGCGAGGTAGAAAACCAGGTTGCCGAGTTTACCTGCCTCGTCCCAATGATTGGGGACGCTGACGCGTTCGTACATGACGAGCCAGTCCTCGACGTCGGTGCCATCCGCGCCGGTGAAGACAGGTGGGTCGCGGATGCGGGGGACACCGGAACATGGCGTCGGCGCAGGAGGAAGCGTTTGCTGGGCGGCGTCTTGTTGCATGGTTGAAGGCACGGTACGGGATCTAAGCTCCAAGGGCATCGAATGTGAACCGAAGATGTTTGAAGGGCACAGCACTCTCCACCAAAATGTTAAGGCGTTTAATAGCCGGTCCACAGCGAGCAAGCACAATGGCGACAGTAACGGCCAAGCACGGGCTCTCAGTGCGAGCGGCGTCCTTGTAGGG
Source organism: Rhipicephalus annulatus (assembly GCA_013436015.1). Classification (NCBI taxonomy): domain Eukaryota; kingdom Metazoa; phylum Arthropoda; class Arachnida; order Ixodida; family Ixodidae; genus Rhipicephalus; species Rhipicephalus annulatus. Next base: position 73,011 of record WOVY01010730.1, read on the forward strand.
TAGCCCCACTAGAAGGTACTCAAGAGTTCGACCCATTTCATAGTTCGGAGGCTTCGCTACAAAGTGAATATTCATGGCAACCATGAAGTAATATATGATTTAGTAAGGTAGTTACTGCAACTCTAGTCTTGAGGTACGCGTTACTGGAAAGTACAGACTTCGTAGTATGTTTGTTAATCGAAAAATTCTCAGCAAGTGCTCCTGGAGAGTGAATGATAATTCAACAAGGTTTGAAGAGTAGGCCCTTGCTCAGTCATCGGTCAATATTTAACGTGGAAGTCAAAGAATCACTGAGAATAAAAAATGCTTATCTGTGCGTCTACTTAAGCACTTTCTTGAATGCCCATGCATACACGGCTTTATTTCGCATTCACTCGGCAAATAGAAACAGTGAAGATGGTGGTAGAGGAGAAGAGGCTACTTATTTAGCACCTCTTAAAGAAAGTAGGGAGGTGCTTGCTCTGTTAGAAGTGCTTACTCTGGATTTTATGGCATTCAGAGCGTCTCTACTGAGTGGTAACATTTCAAGTTTATATATACACTCCCATGACCCCCCCCCCCACCCCACCCCTTCAAAAAAAAAAAGTCGCAGAAGGCAGCAATTCAAGAAAGAAAAAGAGCCCTGTAGGATGGCTCTGGCAATTAGAAGCTTGTTTGATTGAGCCTCCTCCAGAAAGAGAAAATTTTTACAATGGAACGAGTGGATTGAGCAACAAATAGAGGCTTTGGAGGAAAGGAATAGCAGACTTCAGAACCCCTCTCAGCCATAGGTCGGCAAACTCCCTCACAAGCCGAGTCACTCAAACTCGGATTGGGCCATAAATGAGAATCTGAATGAGCTATATGTGCAAATACATTTTGTGATTGAGTGAGCTTCACATTTTTTTTTGGTCGGCCTGTGCTTTCAACACACCTTCGAAAATTTAAAGATAGAATTTTCGGTGAGCCTGTAGTTTGCGCTCTCTTCTTTTTCATTCATCTATAGTTAACACTGGCCCATCTGCCCTAAGTAGGTATGGCCGAAGCTAAAAGGAACATTTTACTTTACCCCTGTATGGTAATCAACAAAATTTTTGGTGTGTTTACAAAACAAATGTGAGTCCAGCTTCTTGTCCCCTCTCATTGTTTTCAGCATGACATTATATCTCGCCTAGTACCTAGTCTATTGGTGGCCATAATGCATTGATGTTGTATCTATTTATCACTTTCTTTAGCCCCTGAGCTATGTTGTGAATGTAAGGACTACCCACGACACACCCGTTACATGCTACGCTTCTCGCTTATTATGTTCACAGAAGTCCAACATAAATCTCTACCAACAAGCTCAGCTGTCCATCACTTCAAGTTGCAAATTTCTATAATGTAGTGAACATTCTTTTTCATGATTTCTTAATACCTATTATCTGTCACCCTCTAGGTTTCAGTCATATCCTCCAGGTCAGGCACCTTCGGCAGAAACACTGCAGCTGCTGCTACCACCACCACGGCCTATATTTCACTTCAGCCATTGCTGCATCACAACCAGTATTACAACTTTTGAGCCGCTACCACAGTCCTTCCCAATGATGCCTCACCTTGACAGGGCTTCACATGCTTCCAAAGGAAGCTATCAGGCAAGTGTGTACTGTTAAGAAATTTAGCTTTCAATAGCATTGATGTTTTCGATGGGCAGATAAATTGACAAGTCTGCCAACTTCATGCTTCTTGAACAGGGTTGAAACTATGTGTGTCTGTCAGTGCAGGGAATCAAGTTTATGTGAATTTCAAAGTAGCTTATTTTTATTTTATTTTACAATACTGCAGGCCCCTTCTCGGGCCCATGCAGGAATGGGTTGAACTTGAATACACAAAAGTGTGAGGAAAATAAATAGAACTTATGTACAAAGCAATTAAGAGCAAGAAATATGCAAATTGTAATACAAGGTGTTCCCATAAGTTCTGAATTCTGTTTATAAATTTGACAGAAGAGGAGTTCACAATATCAGCGGGCAGCATATTCGATTGCTAAATGGTGTGCAGGAACTAAATAGTATTTGTAAGGGTTCTGTTATTAATTTTGTGTATGAAGGAAGCAGGGCAAGCAAAAATTAGAAAAAAAGTACTTTTTCATTGTTTACTAGATATGAAAGCAGATTTTTTTTCCACAATTTTCGTGTACTGTGCAATCCTGAGGAAGTGCTCCCACTATGGTGAAGGTGACGAGAATTCGAGGGGGGGGTTCTTGCTCGGTCTTGCATCAAAAATCAAGATTGTGGTGAAAAAGTCGCATGTGCTTCCAACGAAACTGATACACTTTAATAAATATGCATGAATTCACTATGCTTCTGCTACTTTGTTGCGCTTCTAAATAAAGAAAGTGAAGGAAACTGCAGAAATGGCAGGAAGGCGGGGGGGGGGGGAGTGCTTGCTCAGTTGTTCATGCATGTTTTAAATATCTTGAAAGAGAGAGGATGGAACTCGCTTAGGTGGGGGTGCTTGCTTGAGATATTATAGTATTGTCCTCATCCTGCGCATCTTTTTTTAATCAACTGAAAAAAGCGACCTGAAAGCAAATGGCCCTTTTATATATGGTATATTTGTAGCTTATTTTCTTTGTAAATTGATGAAAAGCATGAAGTTTAGCATTTTTTAGCGAAAAGAAAAAGCTGTCCAACTAGTAATGTTTACGCATTTACCGAAGTCAGACACAGTGAAATAGATAAGGTGGCACAGTAAAAAAAATAGGTCAGCACAGAAAAAACTGCAATTTTTATTGCGTAAGTAGAGCTCCATCTTCTCGAAATGGAATTTTTCATTATGTCAGTATGATAATTTTGAAATGGCAAAAGATGTCATGCTGATTGTTTGTGCACATACTCAAGCAACACATGGTGGTGTACTGAACTGAACTTGATCCTTTAGAATAACTTTCATTTGATCTAAAAGAAAGTGTGCAAAATGTCCAAAATCATGTACAGGAGCAAAAATGCAATTTTTTAAATAAAATAAACTATTCTTTGGTTCGGTCAATAGAAGACAAGGCTCTGAACAAATTAGTATAAATTTCTGGTTGCTATCATTATTACATGCTTAAAAATGATGACAATAGGGTAAAAAATACGTGGAAGTCTGGGACTTGCCGGTCTTCTCTAATCGACACAGTGCTCTGAAATAAGGCAGTGTTTACAAACACCCGCAGGGCTCTCTTATTCAATAATGGCAAAGTAGATACATGGTGCAGAAAAGTTATTGTTGCTACCCCTTAATTGGAGGCAGTAACCGGGTAGACTCCAATGGCTGACTTAACAGCCCCCAAAATGCACTGCTAAAGCTTGAACAGTTTAACATAACCATGAACTTAGTTTTAAGTGGGATTAAAATTAGGTTGTTTTAATAACACAATGTAGAACACTGATCAGTTCGTTGTGCAGCTCAGTGATTGGGCTTTTAACAATTTATGGAGCATAAGCTGGAAAAACAATAGGGATAAAAGTTTCAGCAGCTGTTATTGGGCTGAACAAAGCACAAATGAGGGCTGATAGTTATGTTGTGTCTGAAAATAAAAAAAAAAGTTTTGGAAATGATGTTTAACTTTCATACCTGGAAGCCATGCTGGCATATGTGTGCCTAATATTTTTTATAGCTGATCGACTTTTCCTTTGTTCTGCCTTTTAGGGTTTGGGTGCCAGTGATGAACTGCTGCTGTTTTTCCAGGTGGACAATCAAGTAAGTAGCTTTACAGTAGCTTGGATAGTTAGGCTAGTTGGTATTCGTTCATCTTTTAACGGAATAAGGGCACATACAGACACTTGAACATTGCTTATGCTGTGTGCATTTTCTTCTTCTAGTGTCCGTCTCTGTGTGCATGCCCTTATTCAGTTAAACGATGAAGTAGCTCTACTTTTTGTGAATTTATGTTTATTCAGTGCAATACTTTCACTACTGGGTTGAATACATAGTTATGCAACTTGCATTGCACTTTCACTTCTTTCTATGTTTATGCTTAGTTTATTCATCTACTACGGATAATTTTGTAAATTATGAACTGGTGAATTTAGACATTTATGAGGTTATTTCACGAATGACCAGTGCAATCTTCTGCATTACCCTTTTTTGGAATGTCACGGCATTCAGTAAAAGCTTCATAAATATTTTTGTAACAAGTCTTAATGTTAGAAAAAAGGGGAATGAATTGAGGCTCTGTCTTTTTGATTCCTGAGTTCCTCATTATTGGAGTTGACAAAAGAAATTTTTATCTGCAATGTGCCAGAGCACTTTTTGTCAGTGCCAGCTCTAAGTGCCTTTTAGGGTGTCTGGTGGTCTTTAGTAGAATAATATGGACTCAGCATTACTAACAACTGTAACACAACTGTAAGATATGTTACATAGTTATTAATTTAACTTTCACACATATCTAGAGCACTCAAAATTGTAAATATGCTTTTTTCTTGAAATGTCTTATAGCTTCTCACAAACTGTTCAGGTGAGACCTAAAGACAGCAATGATGTATGTGATTTGCTTTTCATTGATCATTGAAACGAATGCTTTTTTGTTTTGCTGGAGCCACATTAATGTAAAATTTCTAAATAGGGATTGTGTTGATGTTTTTCTAACTTACTATGCCACCCCACTTTTTGCCCAGTCTTTTAGTATCTAAAAGTTAATGATTCTCCTTGTGAAGGCTGGTGTAGTATTGCCATTAATGAGCACTATATGCACCTGTAGACTTACATACATTCTGTGAACTGTACTTGCTTTAGAAAAAGAATATTTGGATAACGTTTAGTATGCCAGTATTATACAAGATGGCATGCAGTTGCAGAAGTGAATTGTAAGATTCATCAGAACTATTTGAATACATACCAGCAAAACTATACTCGCACGACCAAAGAGCGCAAATAACATTTTCAAAAACAAGATATCTCTTGAGTCTTTTATTATGATTCCACATTTTTTCGCGCAGATTCACCTAGGAAACGGCATATTCCTGGAGCAGGAAAAATGGGCATGGCTGCTTTCGCGTCCGAGAGACAGCTTGTTCTGTAAGGAGGCGACCAAGCTTCTGTGGGGTGTGAGTGCCCTCCACAACAGGAGCATCACAGGAGCCCCTTGTCGGCGCTATGTGCGCTCAGAAAACCAGGCACCACCCAGGAGGGCACTCACGCCTAAGAAATTGGAGGCAGTCGGAAGTAAGTGTTTCATGCTTAGTATATTTTGCTGAATTTAGGGACAATAAAATTTATTATTTATATGAACCAGTAAGTCCCTAATTGCTACATATTCCTGCTCATTTTTACAGATGCCTTCAGCAAGTACATTGCTAGGACACCAAGTGAAGCGGCACCTATGGATAGGTTAAGAAAAATGAACAGATTCATTGCCGAAATGTTGAACGACCTAAATAAATGAGTCGTCAAAACATTACTCTAGCCTGATCGTGTTTATTTGATATCATTGCAGCATACCTACATTACATTGTTTATTTTACTGTGTGCTTCATGAACTAGCATGCCTTTCTTAATACATTCTTTTACTGCATGTTAATTTTGACCCAAATAGCTAATCCAATCCACATCACCTGCATAACCTGTAATACCCATACATTCGTTACACTTATACCACCTTTATGAGCCTTACCACCTGTATGACCCGCACCACCCGTATGGCCCGTACCACCCGCATGACCCGTACCACCCACATGACCCGTACCACCCGCATGACCCGTGACACCTGTATGCCCCGTATTCAATAACATCGTATGTGCAGGTCCTGTACATGTGGGAATTTTCAGTAGGGATGGCACGACGTATATCAGCTCCGATGGCAAGAAGCGAGTATCGAATGGCGTAAGCTAAAAGTCTTTCTTTACCCTCCTCTGAAGGACATACCACTGGAATTTGGAGTCTCTAAAGTCTAGAAAAATGGGCTCGCTTGCTGTGGGCTTCTTGCGATTCATACACCCCAAAGAAAACAATACCGTTTGTCTTTCAGCCATCGTTTAACAGGAAGCGTACCAGTGTGCAACAAAAAAAAGAATGTCTTACTTGATGTGATAGGCATTCTATTTACGCGTTTCAAGATAGCCTTATCTTGTCCTAATGCACATATTTTACTGTATAGAGGTACAAGGCACATTATGTCAAGTAAGTCCTTATAAAGTTGCTTTTAGAAGCTGGAAAACATACACAACTTCCTTCAAAGAACCCTTCACCTCTCTGCTCTGCGAGCCGTATGACGTCACAGCTTATCCCGGTAATTTGTCACGCAGCCACACTTGCATCACAGCGCGTAAGAAACCATCACTCTTATCTCTTCAATAAAAAAACACAAAATAATATGTTTGAGGATCAAGTGCGACAGCTCCAGTCCCCCCTCCTCACTTTATGAAAAATATTCATTCTGCAAGTGCGCACCCCAGCATATCACCATATAAATAAATACGGCAAATATTCAATTTACCCTTTGGACGCCCCCAGGTGGTTGATATTTGTGGAGCCCTCCACTACGGCGTTTCTCTTTATCATATCGTGGTTTTGTGACATTACACCCCACACATTAAATCAAATCATCATCAACTTTTGGACGCACACTTGTAACATAAATAATTCTTGCACCATGCAAAAGACTTTCACAACAAGAAACACATTGAAAACCACTGCGCGCGCAAAGATTAGAAGATCACGCCCACCCTATTAGTCTGTAGCGGCGTGAGGAGGGAGACGTGAGATGACGTCGAAGGCGGCCGATGGAGCCGTGCCGATCTCGCCACTTTATTTCAGGCCTGAAGCGGAGCCACGTCGGCTACCAGCGTCCGCCACGCCAGGAGTGTCAGCTCGTTCTAATTTTCGCGCAGCTCGAGCTCGCGCCAGCTGCGCGAGAGACGCGGCGCGGTGATGGAAAAAATGACGATGGTGATGATGGCACTACAGGGCTCCCCCCCCTAGCGCTTTGCGCGATTTGAACGCGTATGAAAAAAAGAAAGATGGCGACAAATGCTATGTACATGAACGGCAGTCCATAAAGTGTTCCTTTGGCAAGTCCAGTTTGTCAACGTTTATAGGCCATCGGTAAGCAGTGTGTCTCTGGTGGGCGACTCTGGGAGTTGCGCAGAGGACGCAGGAGGAAGTGCCGGGTCGCTGTGGCAGCCGACAAGCGGGTCTCACGGTGACCTGGTCGGAAAGGCCGAGAGTGGACCGTGTGTCGCGAGGTCATGACAGGATGGTGGGTGACAATGTTGGTGCTGGGTGCAGAGGACACTATACTGCCACCTGTCGAAATTAGAGGTCCCGACAAGGCGCCATGATGGTGGTGGTGGTGGTGGTGATAGTGGGCATGCGCCAGTATCTGCGGCTGGGTGAACGTCGGTATCTGCACCAAGGATTGGTGCTGGTCTGTCTGGAACGCACCCAGTGTGGGCTGGGCCAGCATGGTCTGCGTGGGCAGCATGGCCTGCAGCTGTTGCAGCGTCAGTGGCTGTCCCGGAACTATGGCAAACGAGGGGGGCGACATCATGCGTGGCGGTGCCAGAAAGATGTTGGGCCTTGGCCCCAGGTTCTGTGGAATGACAAGCGTCGGGGTGCCAGGCGGTCCTGGATGTCCCCCATGGGGCCTGAGCCCCGTCTGAGGTCCCAGGGTCAAGCCCGTGGCATGGGGTGGCCGCAGGGCCAGCTGAACCCCCTGTATCTGTCCCAGAGAGCTCTGGGTCTGCCCCAGTGCGCCTTGTATCAGAATCGGGCTGTGGTCCAGGCCCGGAATGTACTGGTTCAGCAGGAAAGTGTCGTGCGCAGGTCCAGCCGGAAACATACCCGGCTGCGCTGTCGCGGGGTTCCCGATGAGCAGCGGACTCCCCGTGTTGAGCCCCATCGCGGCTCCGCGCTGCACCGTGGTCGCAGGCTGCGGCGCCGGTACAGGCGCGGGCCGCGGTGTGGCCTTGTGCTGGGCTGCCCGGGAAGACTGGGACCGGGTGGTCGCCGCTGCCGAAGGCGTCGTCATGTTCGCGCTGCCGCTCGACAGCTTGGGCAGGATCTGTGGCTGTTTCGGCTGGATGAGCCGGGGGGCACCAGAGGTGCGAGGACTGGGGCTGGCCGAAACCACCTGTGCGACGCCGGGTCTCGACGCAGGTGCCTGCTGCGGCGCCACGGGCAGAGGGGCGACGGTGGCAGTTGCTTTGGTGGTTGCCGGTGTCGACGCCGACGATGAGGGCAGGCTCTGGCTCTGCGAAGGCACGGCGCTGGGGCCCGTCGTAGACCACGAAACAGAGACAGGGACAAGGTCGGGGAGCGGGGACGCCGAGGGTGGTTGGCTGCTGGCCGGGGAGGTGCGAGTGGAATGTGGCGAGGCACCCGGCAGGCCATTGCTGGCACCAGTGGCAGGTGGCGGAGCGGCAGGGGGCACCGTCGAGGAGCTGACCAGCAGCTGCGGCGAGGGGGAGGCCGAGACGTCTGAGCTGGTGGTCGCGGAAACGGCGAGGGCCACGGTGTCACGTGCCGTCGCTTGCTCTGCGTGCGCTTGCGTGCGTACCTTGCTCTGCGACACCGGGGAAACCTGCCTGGTGCGGGTAAACGGAAGCGGACGGTATGTGTTGCCGCTGCGGGCGAGCACCGCAGTGCAGAGGGAATCGTAAGGCTGCGGGCTGGTGCTTGAAGTGGCAGCGAGATGGCGCAACTCGACCGGTAGGGCGTCGAGAAGAATGGCATGCATTAGCAGCTGGTCCGTGATGCCATTCACCGCAAGAACAGCGTCGAGCTGCATAAACCATACCTTGGGGTAAGTTGATTGGTACGGCGGCACTGGTGGGCAGAGTTGGGGGAACATGGCCGCGGGCCGCTCGGCGAAGGGCGTGTTCTCCGGGTCACCAATGTAGCGGCGTGAGGAGGGAGACGTGAGATGACGTCGAAGGCGGCCGATGGAGCCGTGCCGATCTCGCCACTTTATTTCAGGCCTGAAGCGGAGCCACGTCGGCTACCAGCGTCCGCCACGCCAGGAGTGTCAGCTCGTTCTAATTTTCGCGCAGCTCGAGCTCGCGCCAGCTGCGCGAGAGACGCGGCGCGGTGATGGAAAAAATGACGATGGTGATGATGGCACTACAAGTCATTTTTGCCCTAATATGATCGGTAACCTCAGCCCATAGCTCGGTGGTTTCTGTATTGTAATGCAAAGAAATTCTGAGATCCTTAGTCGGCGTACTAGTATATGTGATTCTTTGTATTTTTTTCTGGTATTTCATTCCAGCCCCGCCACGGTGGTTTAGTGACTAAAGTACTTGGTTGCTGACCCACAGGTCGCGGGATTGAATCCCGGCATCAACGGCGGCATTTTCGGTGGAGTCAGAAATAATGTAGGCCTGTGTGCTCAGATTTCGGTGCACGTTGAAGAACTGCAGATGGTCGAAATTTCTGAAGCCCTTAACTACGGCGCCTTTCATATACTTATGGTGGCTTTTGGACATTAAACCAAACATATCAATGGTTTTTCATTCCGATGGCCGTGCCCAAAACTAAACACTTGTGTCAACTGATGCCGCTTCCGGTGAGACTGCAGAAGGTTCGTGTATATCATATAGCCTGCTCGGCATTCTTGTGATTTTGACAGAATATCGCAATATCGTCAGCATACGCTACCACCATTGCTTTATGTGTCAAGAAATGATATCCTGTAATGTTAGTGTTGTTCATCACTTTCATACAAATTGGTTCCAAGTAAATTGCAAACAATAGAGCAGAACATGAGCATCCCTGGCGTACGCTAGCTTTCACATGTATGTCTTCGCAAAGTTTAACAGAGCAGTGCTTATGTGTCTTTCCGAACCCATCAGCTATTACCGCGCCTACGTTAATGAGATCAACCTATGCAAATATTATTTCATGACATATTCGGTCAAAAGCTTTTTCCTATGTTTGCTATACGCCTAAAAGAGGCATTGCAACACTACAAAACTGTTCTTCAAGTACGAATGTTATGAAGGATGCTTGTTGGTTTTATTCCGCACGTTTGGTGAGAACTGACTACACTGGTTATCACTGTTTGAAGCCTTTGGGCAAAGCCTTTATTATATACCTTATAGTCTACGTTCTGAGACTAATGAGCCTATAGTTTTCGACCGATTGGAATTTTCGCGCGTCTTCAGTTTCTGGAATGAGCATAACGCGACTTGTTTTAAACGATAGAGGTAGTTGCTTCCCATCACATGCCATTTCCGATGAAGGCGCAAATGTTCTAGGCCCGTGTGCTCAGATTTGGGTGCACGGTAAAGAACCCCAGGTGATCGAAATTTCTTGAGCCTTCCACTACGGTGTGATTCATAATTATATGGTCCTTTTGGGACGTTAAACCCCAAATATAAATCAATCGATTCCGTCACATGCCTCTATTAACAGGATGCAGCATCTCTGACGTTTCTTTCTTGAAGGTTATATAAATCCCTGCCCCCAAGCGTTTGGGTCCAGATGACGTGTCCGTGTTATGGCCATCTAATGATTGCCCAACTTCCTCTATCCTAATCAGCATCTGAAGACTCTCCATAACATCGTCTTCGGCATTAGTGTCAAGCTTACACTTATAAATGCATTTTTCATCGTCATTGAGGAGCCAAATCATCTTCGGTATATTTCAAGTATTTCAATCTCAATAAAATCCTGCTCAGATGAAACTACACCTTCTTATCGCATTTCTCTCATCCTATTTTTTGTTTGTTATCGCTTTTCTTTTGCAAGCGCTTGTTTTGTGGGCACTTTGCCCATCGTAAACCGTAACGCACGCCCTCATATCGCTGCACTTATGTATCTTTTTTCCGCGATGCGTTCCATCTGTCTTTTAACAACCTTGGTTTTAATAAATAATGGATAATAAATTCCGCAAGACTTTCATAATGTCGTTAACTAGATGTTCATGACCGTTGACCTTTGTCTCTCTTCAACAATATTAACTTGTACAGGGCGTCTGAATTTAAGTATCTTGGTATCCTTATTATACATAATGTATTATGGTCTAGACATATTGATTTCCCAGACAAGAAAGCCCTTAGGAGCTTGGGTTATTTACAACGTATGCTCCACCTTGTTCCTCAGGAAACCAAACTGCCTACCTAAAAAACGCATATTCGATCATTATCTGATATGGTAGTGTGGATAGGAACCCCCACAAAGTATGTAACATCAAGAAACGAGAAGCCATTCAAAAATGATCTGTGCACTTTGAATGCAAGGGATCTGACAGGTATTTTAGATGCGGAAGCATCTTATACTCGCGCCTTGTAGTGCGCCGTCCGCGCCGTCCGCACCACTTCTCGAACATTCGACAGCTGACGCGCGCGCATGCGCCGTCGCGCCGTCGCCCACCATCTGTGCCGCGCGCGCTTCTCCTTCGAGAACATTCGACAGCTGACAGCGCATGCGCCGTCGCGCTGTATATATACTCAAGGTCGGCGCTCGCTCGCTCAGTTGCCGCTCGTCCGTTGGTTTGTACGGCGCGTCGACGTCCGAAGTCGCCGTGAAATGAATGCCAACGAATCCACAAACAGAATGATCGACGTCCCTAAGCCATCGTCCTCAAAGTTCGTCGCAATAAATAAAACACCGCCCTTTCGCATACGTGCCGTACGTGTTCACTCATTTAACACCCCATTTCACAACCACGTTAACCAATTTAGCCATCGACCCAAGTAAGTCGCAATTTAACACAAGTTAACCAATTTCCGCATCCTCCCCTACTGAAAATTCCCACATGTACAGGACCTGCACATACGATGTTATTGGATACGGGGCATACAGGTGTCACGGGTCATGCGGGTGGTACGGGTCATGTGGGTGGTACGGGTCATGCGGGTGGTACGGGCCATACGGGTGGTGCGGGTCATACAGGTGGTAAGGCTCATAAAGGTGGTATAAGTGTAACGAATGTATGGGTATTACAGGTTATGCAGGTGATGTGGATTGGATTAGCTATTTGGGTCAAAATTAACATGCAGTAAAAGAATGTATTAAGAAAGGCATGCTAGTTCATGAAGCACACAGTAAAATAAACAATGTAATGTAGGTATGCTGCAATGATATCAAATAAACACGATCAGGCTAGAGTAATGTTTTGACGACTCATTTATTTAGGTCGTTCAACATTTCGGCAATGAATCTGTTCATTTTTCTTAACCTATCCATAGGTGCCGCTTCACTTGGTGTCCCAGCAATGTACTTGCTGAAGGCATCTGTAAAAATGAGCAGGAATATGTAGCAATTAGGGACTTACTGGTTCATATAAATGATAAATTTTATTGTCCCTAAATTCAGCAAAATATACTAAGCATGAAACACTTACTTCCGACTGCCTCCAATTTCTTAGGCGTGAGTGCCCTCCTGGGTGGTGCCTGGTTTTCTGAGCGCACATAGCGCCGACAAGGGGCTCCTGTGATGCTCCTGTTGTGGAGGGCACTCACACCCCACAGAAGCTTGGTCGCCTCCTTACAGAACAAGCTGTCTCTCGGACGCGAAAGCAGCCATGCCCATTTTTCCTGCTCCAGGAATATGCCGTTTCCTAGGTGAATCTGCACGAAAAAATGTGGAATCATAATAAAAGACTCAAGAGATATCTTGTTTTTGAAAATGTTATTTGCGCTCTTTGGTCGTGCGAGTATAGTTTTGCTGGTATGTATTCAAATAGTTCTGATGAATCTTACAATTCACTTCTGCAACTGCATGCCATCTTGTATAATACTGGCATACTAAACGTTATCCAAATATTCTTTTTCTAAAGCAAGTACAGTTCACAGAATGTATGTAAGTCTACAGGTGCATATAGTGCTCATTAATGGCAATACTACACCAGCCTTCACAAAGAGAATCATTAACTTTTAGATACTAAAAGACTGGGCAAAAAGTGGGGTGGCATAGTAAGTTAGAAAAACATCAACACAATCCCTATTTAGAAATTTTACATTAATGTGGCTCCAGCGAAACAAAAAAGCATTCGTTTCAATGATCAATGAAAAGCAAATCACATACATCATTGCTGTCTTTAAGTCTCACCTGAACAGTTTGTGAGAAGCTAGTAAGACATTTCAAGAAAAAAGCATATTTACAATTTTGAGTGCTCTAGATATGTGTGAAAGTTAAATTAATAACTATGTAACATATCTTACAGTTGTGTTACAGTTGTTAGTAATGCTGAGTCCATAATATTCTACTAAAGACCACCAGACACCCTAAAAGGCACTTAGAGCTGGCACTGACAAAAAGTGCTCTGGCACATTGCAGATAAAAATTTCTTTTGTCAACTCCAATAATGAGGAACTCAGGAATCAAAAAGACAGAGCCTCAATTCATTCCCCTTTTTTCTAACATTAAGACTTGTTACAAAAATATTTATGAAGCTTTTACTGAATGCCGTGACATTCCAAAAAAGGGTAATGCAGAAGATTGCACTGGTCATTCGTGAAATAACCTCATAAATGTCTAAATTCACCAGTTCATAATTTACAAAATTATCCGTAGTAGATGAATAAACTAAGCATAAACATACAAAGAAGTGAAAGTGCAATGCAAGTTGCATAACTATGTATTCAACCCAGTAGTGAAAGTATTGCACTGAATAAACATAAATTCACAAAAAGTAGAGCTACTTCATCGTGCACACAGAGACGGACACTAGAAGAAGAAAATGCACACAGCATAAGCAATGTTCAAGTGTCTGTATGTGCCCTTATTCCGTTAAAAGATGAACGAATACCAACTAGCCTAACTATCCAAGCTACTGTAAAGCTACTTACTTGATTGTCCACCTGGAAAAACAGCAGCAGTTCATCACTGGCACCCAAACCCTAAAAGGCAGAACAAAGGAAAAGTCGATCAGCTATAAAAAATATTAGGCACACATATGCCAGCATGGCTTCCAGGTATGAAAGTTAAACATCATTTCCAAAACTTTTTTTTTATTTTCAGACACAACATAACTATCAGCCCTCATTTGTGCTTTGTTCAGCCCAATAACAGCTGCTGAAACTTTTATCCCTATTGTTTTTCCAGCTTATGCTCCATAAAGTGTTAAAAGCCCAATCACTGAGCTGCACAACGAACTGATCAGTGTTCTACATTGTGTTATTAAAACAACCTAATTTTAATCCCACTTAAAACTAAGTTCATGGTTATGTTAAACTGTTCAAGCTTTAGCAGTGCATTTTGGGGGCTGTTAAGTCAGCCATTGGAGTCTACCCGGTTACTGCCTCCAATTAAGGGGTAGCAACAATAACTTTTCTGCACCATGTATCTACTTTGCCATTATTGAATAAGAGAGCCCTGCGGGTGTTTGTAAACACTGCCTTATTTCAGAGCACTGTGTCGATTAGAGAAGACCGGCAAGTCCCAGACTTCCACGTATTTTTACCCTATTGTCATCATTTTTAAGCATGTAATAATGATAGCAACCAGAAGTTTATACTAATTTGTTCAGAGCCTTGTCTTCTATTGACCGAACCAAAGAATGGTTTATTTTATTTTAAAAATTGCATTTTTGCTCCTGTACATGATTTTGGACATTTTGCACACTTTCTTTTAGATCAAATGAAAGTTATTCTAAAGGATCAAGTTCAGTTCAGTACACCACCATGTGTTGCTTGAGTATGTGCACAAACAATCAGCATGACATCTTTTGCCATTTCAAAATTATCATACTGACATAATGAAAAATTCCATTTCGAGAAGATGGAGCTCTACTTACGCAATGAAAATTGCAGTTTTTTCTGTGCTGACCTATTTTTTTTACTGTGCCACCTTATCTATTTCACTGTGTCTGACTTCGGTAAATGCGTAAACATTACTAGTTTGACAGCTTTTTCTTTTCGCTAAAAAATGCTAAACTTCATGCTTTTCATCAATTTTCAAAGAAAATAAGCTACAAATATACCATATATAAAAGGGCCATTTGCTTTCAGGTCGCTTTTTTCAGTTGATTAAAAAAAGATGCGCAGGATGAGGACAATACTATAATATCTCAAGCAAGCGCCCCCACCTAAGCGAGTTCCATCCTCTCTCTTTCAAGATATTTAAAACATGCATGAACAACTGAGCAAGCACTCCCCCCCCCCGCCTTCCTGCCATTTCTGCAGTTTCCTTCACTTTCTTTATTTAGAAGCGCAACAAAGTAGCAGGAGCATAGTGAATTCATGCATATTTATTAAAGTGTATCAGTTTCGTTGGAAGCACATGCGACTTTTTCACCACAATCTTGATTTTTGATTCAAGACCGAGCAAGAACCCCCCCCTCAAATTCTCGTCACCTTCACCATAGTGGGAGCACTTGCTCAGGATTGCACAGTACACGAAAATTGTGGAAAAAGAATCTGCTTTCATATCTAGTAAACAACGAAAAAGTACTTTTTTTCTAATTTTTGCTTGCCCTGCTTCCTTCATACACAAAATTAATAACAGAACCCTTACAAATACTATTTAGTTCCTGCACACCATTTAGCAATCGAATATGCTGCCCGCTGATATTGTGAACTCCTCTTCTGTCAAATTTATAAACAGAATTCAGAACTTATGTGAACACCTTGTATTACAATTTGCATATTTCTTGCTCTTAATTGCTTTGTACATAAGTTCTATTTATTTTCCTCACACTTTTGTGTATTCAAGTTCAACCCATTCCTGCATGGGCCCGAGAAGGGGCCTGCAGTATTGTAAAATAAAATAAAAATAAGCTACTTTGAAATTCACATAAACTTGATTCCCTGCACTGACAGACACACGTAGTTTCAACCCTGTTCAAGAAGCATGAAGTTGGCAGACTTGTCAATTTATCTGCCCATCGAAAACATCAATGCTATTGAAAGCTAAATTTCTTAACAGTACACACTTGCCTGATAGCTTCCTTTGGAAGCATGTGAAGCCCTGTCAAGGTGAGGCATCATTGGGAAGGACTGTGGTAGCGGCTCAAAAGTTGTAATACTGGTTGTGATGCAGCAATGGCTGAAGTGAAATATAGGCCGTGGTGGTGGTAGCAGCAGCTGCAGTGTTTCTGCCGAAGGTGCCTGACCTGGAGGATATGACTGAAACCTAGGGGGTGACAGATAATAGGTATTAAGAAATCATGAAAAAGAATGTTCACTACATTATAGAAATTTGCAACTTGAAGTGATGGACAGCTGAGCTTGTTGGTAGAGATTTATGTTGGACTTCTGTGAACATAATAAGCGAGAAGCGTAGCATGTAACGGGTGTGTCGTGGGTAGTCCATACATTCACAACATAGCTCAGGGGCTAAAGAAAGTGATAAATAGATACAACATCAATGCATTATGGCCACCAATAGACTAGGTACTAGGTGAGATATAATGTCATGCTGAAAACAATGAGAGGGGACAAGAAGCTGGACTCACATTTGTTTTGTAAACACACCAAAAATTTTGTTGATTACCATACAGGGGTAAAGTAAAATGTTCCTTTTAGCTTCGGCCATACCTACTTAGGGCAGATGGGCCAGTGTTAACTATAGATGAATGAAAAAGAAGAGAGCGCAAACTACAGGCTCACCGAAAATTCTATCTTTAAATTTTCGAAGGTGTGTTGAAAGCACAGGCCGACCAAAAAAAAAATGTGAAGCTCACTCAATCACAAAATGTATTTGCACATATGGCTCATTCAGATTCTCATTTATGGCCCAATCCGAGTTTGAGTGACTCGGCTTGTGAGGGAGTTTGCCGACCTATGGCTGAGAGGGGTTCTGAAGTCTGCTATTCCTTTCCTCCAAAGCCTCTATTTGTTGCTCAATCCACTCGTTCCATTGTAAAAATTTTCTCTTTCTGGAGGAGGCTCAATCAAACAAGCTTCTAATTGCCAGAGCCATCCTACAGGGCTCTTTTTCTTTCTTGAATTGCTGCCTTCTGCGACTTTTTTTTTTTGGAGGGGTGGGGTGGGGGGGGGTCATGGGAGTGTATATATAAACTTAAAATATTACCACTCAGTAGAGACGCTCTGAATGCCATAAAATCCAGAGTAAGCACTTCTAACAGAGCAAGCACCTCCCTACTTTCTTCAAGAGGTGCTAAATAAGTAGCCTCTTCTCCTCTACCACCATCTTCACTGTTTCTATTTGCCGAGTGAATGCGAAATAAAGCCGTGTATGCATGGGCATTCAAGAAAGTGCTTAAGTAGACGCACAGATAAGCATTTTTATTCTCAGTGATTCTTTCACTTCCACGTTAAATATTGACCGATGACTGAGCAAGGGCCTACTCTTCAAACCTTGTTGAATTATCATTCACTCTCCAGGAGCACTTGCTGAGAATTTTTCGATTAACAAACATACTACGAAGTCTGTACTTTCAGTAACGCGTACCTCAAGACTAGAGTTGCAGTAACTACCTTACTAAGTCATATATTACTTCATGGTTGCCATAAATATTCACTTGAATATCATACTGTCTGCTGTGTTGCTGACCGCAACAGCTGCATGTGCTCCTTAATTTATAACTATGCAATAATTGTACATCACATTTGCAGACTGATGTTTATGCAGTGATTTAGCCACATGAATTTATGCAAATCATTACAAAATTAATTGCTTCATGATTGTAACAAACATACAGTCAGCATGAGTGTAACTTGAGAAGCTTGCTTTGGCATGTTGACACTCCTGAGATACATTTCAGCTCATAAAATACAATGCCTATATTTTTCAGTCAAAATGGCCCCCGAATAAAAAGCAATTAAAATTTCATGATGCAACGCATATGTGTTGTACAATTTCTTTAGTGTTCCTGTCCATCTTATGAGGTCACAGCTTTCAGTTCTTGACGCAAAGCACCCATGTAGGCATGCCTCGGATAAGTGTGAAGTTTGTGCTAGAATTCGATTTCAGGGTGCTGAGCAGTGCAGTGCAGCTGAAATTCATCGAATATTGAGCAATGTGTACAGCACTACTTTCAATACATGACAACAAGGGACTGCAATAGTGTAGGAAATTAGAAGCATGATGCACAATATTTACAATGCAAACTGACTGAGAATGAAGCAAGTGTAAAACAATGATTTTGTTGACTGAACGGATCAGATAATTTGGGAAAATCATTGGGTCAGAATTTTCGGGCTGAGTAATTCATTTCCCAAAATATTGCAGTCAGCTCAATACAGCACAGATGGTATACCATGGTTGGACGCAGAGTGAGACTCTAGTGCTGCAAACTGCGTGCAGTCAGTTACTAAAATGCTGACTGGTCATGAAAACAAAACAATAAACGGGTGCCATTTTGACATTTCTCTGGCACTACCATGATGTACTCCAGAACTGAAGGTGCAATACTAACAGTGGAAGCATTCCAATGAGCACAAAGAAAGTCAAGTGAACCTTCTCCAAGAAGAAGTGCATTGCTGCTGTGTTCGGGGAGATAAATGGTGGTGTTTCCTTGATAAAATAGGCGAGGCATAAACCCACAAAGACTCGTGAGATTTGCCATCTGCATCGGCTCCTAGTTAAAGATATCCGTGGCACGTTTGCTGGCCACGCTTTTGGAGACGTAGACAGGGCTTTTCTTTCAACTGTGTTGAAATCTTGTCATTTGCACAATCATAGTTGGCTATGCAGCTGTCGAAAATAGTGCCAAACGGGAAAAAACGTTTCAATTCCCTTGGAACAAAGATAGAAAATTGAAGTGGATTTTGTGGAGAGATATGGTGAGTGGTATAGCCTTTGGATGCCTAGCGTAAGGTGAGTAATATTTATCGACAATCCTGCATGGATGGTTTCGTTTGACACATTCGGTATTTATGTACAGGCGCTCCAAGAAAAGATCCATGGCAGGTTGACTACGTGCCATCAACATATTGGCACATCGAAAGAGAATCTAAGGCGCCAAGACTGAAGTACAAAAGTCGTTTGGATGTGTAGTTTTCATCATCACAACCACAATCACTATCTACACAGCTACGACAAGCATACGGCATTTGCTTTAAAATGCACGGCCGCTATGCAAAGTGCAGCTGGCTCTGAGCTTGATACAGAAAATAGCAAGACAGAGCAGCCAACAGCCGCACGATATCATGCCAGGGGTGACACCGTGGAATCCATGGCACCAATTGCAGTGATGTATACACAATTAGTAGCGGTTAAGAAGGCGACGACTTCGCACCAGTTGGAAAAAATGATGTGTCAGTAATGCAATTAAGAATAAGCAAAGAGAGATGTCATAAGACACTGTCTTTTTTTTTTTCATGACAACATGGGGCCACAGAGGAAGCAGCGGGAAGTTCAGTCGCCCAACACCATACAGACTCAACTTAGCTATCTCTGATTGCCATATTTTTGCTAACATGAAATGCTGGCTAGGAGGCCTGTGCTTTCACCCAGTCCTGTTCTTCGCTCTGCTGCTTGATGCAGACTCGCTTACTGAACTTCTAGGCGGAGAGTAAAGGAAGTTGCAAGGCAGACAGTTCTGATGAAGCCCTTGATCAACATTTGTTGTGCTGAATACTAAATCATTGAGACTCTTACATTACTAAGTCAAAAGTGTGGTTGCTAACTATTAGTGCTGTTCTTTTTCTTTGTAAGAATCATCCTAACAAAACTGACGTATTTACGTGTGGTGCCAGTATTGTTAATAATTATTTCTGTACCATTCTCCTTTCTTGTAATTTCACTGCAGCTTGGGCTATGCTAGGCTGCTGTATTGTGAATAAATAAATTAATGAGTCGGTGCTACACACTGACAAATGTCTGAATCAAAATGGCAAATATGTACAGATGTAGCTGGTATATGTACCTAAACGTTTCAAATGAAGCAGTCTTCATTTTCGCTCTGGTTACTATTTCACCACCGAACAGAACTTGAAAAAAAAAATGCAACATAGAATGAGTGACCCTTGCCTAGCCAATTAGCACAAATGTACTTGAATGAGCGACTATTGTATAGACGTGTGGCTTGTGAAAGCAACCAGGACATTAGAAGTTAGCATTTTGTATATGTTGTTAAAATCTGTTTTACTATTAAACCACATTTACCTTCAAAGTTCTGACGTTCCTTTCACAGTCACTCTGGTAGAAAAAGATTGTGTTGCACGGCGAGTCGTTTTTTTTTTCTCCATCTGCACGAAGTCAGTAAAAATTGTTTAATCAGAGAACACATAAAGTTGGAGAGCAGGCTACTATAAATAACCACACAGAAATGAAAACGTAGAATATTTGACTATTACATGCGAACAATAAATAATGCAATGTAGTGCAGGTTCGCCATCAGGAATAGCGACGTCGACTTGTTCATATATTAATAACTCTACCGGTGTCACACCGGACATTTCCAGCCTCATCAGGGCCGACCCGAATGTGGTTTTGATCAACAGTGCCAGCTACAACTTATGTCACTGTGCAGCCGCACATAATACATTTTAATCCAGATCGGTCATGATTGCGATCGAAAGATCCCATGGGACACGAGCACGCAATATAAGGTGCAGCATGCCAACATACACAACACACGGATAAAATGTGCCACATAAAAAAAAATAAAACACAACACGCACTCAAACATGTTTTCGTTGTGCCTTCCTTTGTTCGCCTAAACGCACGCCAGCGAAAACGTTATGGAAAATAAAATGACACTCACCTCAAAGAAGGTGGACATCCCTGTAATAGCAGCTCTTCTTGATGTCCTTACCCGGCTCACTTTGCCGATAAAGGCCTTTTTTTGCCATATCGGCAACGCTCAGCGAAATGAAGCATTTCTCGAGGTTGTCCACAACGGCACGGTAACAGTCTCCGCAAACGACGAACGTGACTTTTGGTGTACCCCGCATTTTCAAATGACTCTTCACGGTTTTACTGAACACATCTGTTTCACACCTGCCGCACAGTTCGAAGAGGCATAGAGGCTGCACACAGGAAACGTTTAAACCCGGTAGCACAAGACAAGCAACAAACCCCATCGCACAACTTGCAAGCGCCATATTGACGACGAATGACTCCGAAATGGACTTGTCTTGGCCGCTTGTCGTTAACCGACTCTCCTGAAGTTACAATGAAAAAAAAATCTCGAAGCTGGCGAGAAAGAGAAAACTCGTTGACACAATTTCAAATTAATAAATTCACGTTTTTTCGCGCGCACAAAAAAGCATGCAGTAAGTTTGACTGGTCTCAATAGTTTTTTTTTTTCACGCAACCAAAAACTTGTATTTTGGCTTCCGTAGTGCGGCTGTCAGGTAGTGTTGACTTATGGCTCGTAAACATCCGGTCGCGCAAAAATGCAAATGGCCGTTAAGCATTCTGCAATGATCCCGTTGATTCTCATCGACGCAGTAACAAACTGGACCTACCTACAGCGGAGAGCATGTGAAAAAAAAAAGCTCTTTTGAACTTCACTAAGCTTCCCAGCAGATTATTGTTCAGCAGCACGCCGTGACGGCATACGTTAACTGGCGTACATAAGCATACATAATCGCCAAAAGAACGCGACCAGTACACCCAACTTCGAGGAGACCAACAGAAAAAAAAACATCAAAGATAAAATTCATTCGTGTTATTCTAGATTAACGACGAAAGCATAAAGCGCAGATCTGCGAGATGTTGACTATTTTTTGTTCAATACACAGGGTAATGGTGGAGATATTCTCGTCTGGGCCCCGTAATTAGTGTGTGGTGTTTAGAATTTTTTTCACGAGCCGTAAGTGTTACATAGATGAGTATTCAGCTGACGTTACTGTATCTGTAAGCATTAATATATTCTTTATCTTGTATATGCATATGCCGGAATTCAGTGTAAGTAATAGTGTAAAAACAGCTGAGCTGTGGAGAAGAATTATCTTTGGCTAAGTTGTAAATTATGCGTAAAGCTCTGTTTTGAATAACGTGGAGCTTCTTTAAAGTGCTGCTAGTAGGAAGAACAATTAAAACGTGAGACAGCTTAACGCACGAGACTGGCCTGCACATCCCTCAGCAACTTTTATGGTAACCAAACACCTAGGGTTTTACATGGCTGGCACAATTTTTATGTTTCTAGAGCTGCAAGTCAGTGATTCCTGTCATAGCACATGCTTTACCCCGTGGCCAAAAAGTGATCCCTCTCGTATTAGCCACAACAATTTCTAGTGCACTTTTTCCAGTCACGCTCCATTTTTACTAACCAAAAATTCTACGAAGATTACGACATTACTTAACGCAAATTCTACGCGCAGCTTCTTGTTGAAGCAATGCTAACTGCATCCACATGCACTCCGCTGTTGTAGAAACATAACATTAATTCGCTACATGTTGCCACTAAAACTGCCAGTGCTCAAGCTTCACGCACACCACTATGTGCGTTCAAAGAGCCGCGAACTACGCGGAACGCCTACAGCCACTTTACGACAATCGAAGCCTGCCGCACTGCATGCGCACAAACTTCACCCATAAGGAACGAAAGCGAGAGGTGGGGAGAGAGCCTTCGTGACTGAGGAAGAAAACGAGGCTGCAGTCGCTCTTGATGTCTACAGACTCCGCGCTTACTCTCTCGTCTTCGATCTATCGGTTACGCCTCCAACGCAGACAGCGAAGCCGCATGACCCAGGAGCACACGCCTTGAGATCAGCTCTCACACACAACTGTATTATCGGTGCCATAAGTGCATGGTCATCGGCAGGATTCTCTCTTGAGGGGTGCAAATGGCTGTTGTAGGGCGAAAGCAATGCCGTAGCTTGGGTGGGTGCAAGTGCTAGTGAGGCTTGCGGGGGACAACTACCCCATTTTTTTCCTCTTACTTACGCCCATGCATAAGTGTGCAAAACAAAATGAGTAATAGATACTGACAATCTTGTTAATAATAAGTTAAACAAGAAACAACCCAGTATGCTTCTTTATGTGACTCCTAGCTGGCGTACGGTCCAGTGTTTCTCATGAGTGCTAATCAATATTAACATGCTGATGTCGAAGCGACGCACAAGAATTCACAAGTTATCAGACTCGAATGCCATCATAATACGGAAATACAAGCTTAACAGAAAGTATTTCTTGGTTTTGTTTTATAAGTGTAAGACTTCCTTAAAGTAAATAAAGAGGGCTAACACTAGACACTTCTCTTCAATTCTTTGAAGAATGAATTCTCTCTGCAGTTACACTACACCAATGTTTATTTTAAACCATGCTTGCATGGCACTGCAAGATTACGTTCCTCAATAAAATGAAAGAGATGTCTTCAAATGACATTTTCTAGGCCTTTAAAGAAAACTCAAAACGGGCAAGCAGAAAATGCACAAGTTTGTGTCACACAATTACTCAGATAACACATTTCAAACAATGAACATTCATGCACCACATCATTCGAATTGAACAGCCAATGGTCACAATACTCTTGACTTGCAAACAAGAGGGGCTCAAGTTGTTGTTTTGAGCTTCCATGCACTGCTTTAAATGGTTTATCAGTGTGTTTGCTGGCACAAGCTTTCTTCTTCCTGATACTTGGCTGGGCTATCTCAGAGAAGGCGCACAATAGCATATAATTCTCCAAGCTTTGTTTTTGCACTTCCATCTGAACCATTGAAAACGGCTTGTTGCACCCTTTCGTGTACAGCATCATCCCCGTTGATAGCTATTTGTAACGATACACATG
>WOVY01010731.1:0-203944 GCA_013436015.1 Rhipicephalus annulatus
GGTGATGCTCCAGTGCACTGCATGTATGTCGTGCTGCTGGCCTCAACTGCGATGTTGCCTCAGTACATATGTGTAAAATAACAACTAATACTGTGCCACTGCCAAGTAATTATGGTCATTGCATGAAAAAAGGGAACCACAATAAAAAAACATAACATTTGCCTTCACAAAGTTCAAAAACTCTAAATAAATTTCACAGAGTTTTACAGTTATCTGAGGATAGTAATATTGGTTGTAAACACATTCTTACTTCCACTAACAAACTATTTCAAGATGCCAGATTCAATATTAGAGTATACCAGCACTTTTGTAGGGCTAAACAATTGTACAGGCACCTAGAAAAACAAGTGAATGCATGCTATAGCTACATATAAAAATAAATACTGTTATTTCTAGTCTGAGTAGAGCTGCATAGATGATAAGTCACTTGCATTACATTATGAACAAACCGATTCGAGCCAAGTATACATTTAAAAAGTTACACTTACACAGTAGATAAGTAGACTGTTGAAGGACGGACAGGCAGTGGGATAATACCCAAGCACTAAACTCTACTGTAAGATATACTAGGAGTAGTGATGATCCTCTCCCTTCCAAATAAAATCATCCACATAGATTCACTTCCAGAGCTTATACACTCATGGCATCATTGGTGCTATACAAATGAGTGTAAACTGAAGGATTACATCGACTAAGTACATGATACTGCATTCATGGCTTTACTTCTTGTACTACGACAAATGCAAACACAGTTACCATTGGCGACCATGGATGCTGTGATTTCTGGCATGCAAATGTAGAGGCACGCAGGCACTTAACACACATGTTAAAAACTTCAGCTCAAAAATATTTGCCCAATAACACTACAGCAGCCTTAAATTAGTGTCATATTTTTGGTATCTTCATGCAAAATTTAAATAATTTCAAATGCAAGCAAAGGAACTGCTGAATAATGCACTGCTAAGAAGTTAAGCAGCAGCTGCTCCTGACATCACAATGTGCTCTTTCTGCTGTTGTAAACTTTGAGCAGGAGAACAGTCACTGGCAGTCCCTTATACTTGTTGGTCTTCTGTGCTCTGTTCTTGATACACTGTACATGACCGTTCAGCACCGAACCCCTTGTTACTGCTGGAACTTAGAAAAATACAGATCATTGCTACAACCATGCTACATGCAAGAGTGTATAGTTGTCAATTATGTGCTCATGTTTACAGATATTGTATTTTCAGAAGCCAATGACAAGCCTCAACACACACACACAAACAGTGAAGGCTGAAAATATATTTAATATGATACAAGAGCAAAACCACAATGTTATAGATGAAGGCATGAAACTTCTGACAGGCATCAAAAGCCAATAGAGTTTCTTTTATTTCGACTTTACACTAGGTGCGAGAAGTAGACCACAAATAAGTTCACTAAGAAACACAAGTTAGACTGCATTACAACACAACAGCCAATGTTGATAACTTTAAGGCTATCTAACAGAGCCAGCTCACCATACCGCATATAGGAGCAAATGGGCAGTCTAGAAGAGACAAAGAACTTGTGGATTATGAGTGTGCTTGTTTCTGACATCTATTATTCTAAATGAAGAAACCTTTCAAAAATGCACTTCATCAGGGGAAATAATCATACACAACAAACACAACAGGCTCCTACAGGTGCCACCAACACTCACCATTATTGCATTATTGTTGATACCAGTGTCTTGCCGGATGGATATGCTGTGTCCTGCACAGAACACCAAAGGAGCGCTCCATGACTTGGATTGCATGTGTGCTAGCTGCATCGCTCTGCTGCTGAAATAGGCTAGCCACAGTCAGAGAAATGAGAAGCCATGGCTTTGAAACACACTGAACGTCACCTTTAGAGATCAACAATGCATACTTAGATCAGGTACAATTTGTAGAAAAATATATATCACTATGCAATTGTGGTGAACATGTTCGGCTGAAACACAAGCAACAGCACTGAGAGAGAAAAAGCTACATTAGGTAAAAGATGCAGTTACTGGCCTTATGTCATCTGAGGCTTCTTCAATAGGTCTTTCTCCTTGCAAGTTGTGAACAGCCAGGCAATTTTCACCCACTTGCTGTTTCCTTCCAGAGCACTTGATCCACAGAGGGAGTCACAAGCTGGAGAGCTCAATAAGGAATCAAAGTATTCGTGCTCGTTTCGAAGCACAAGCTTTTGAGTCTCAGATTATTGGAGTTTCATTCATAAGCTGCAGGCTTTCAGCTTTCAACATTCTCAATTATCTTGCAATTTAGTTCTATAAATGTTGAATAAGAATTATGTGTAAGAATATTACAGGTATCCACTGAAAGCAACCATGCTTTTGTTTTCAATTTGTGCACAGTAAGTGGTGTTCACGTAATCGTTTGTATTAAATAAAAACTATCCTTGCAGCCAGCCGTTAGGCAGTTTTGTGCCCTCGAAGCTCTCAAGCAGATTGCAGTCCTTCCAGATGAGGCTGCCATGCATGCTTCCACGCCACATCCGCTGAATGATAACAGTCCGAGCAGTGACATAGGCTTGCACAGTTAGGGAGAACGTGTCCTTCCTATTTTTGTACAGGTGCTCCAAGTAATGATGAGGATTGATGTGCCAGAATGTGCAACCGATGCATCACAGGACTTTAACAAACCAATCTCTGCGATCTGTGAAGAGCCAAAAACGAGATATTTAAAAACAATCATTAAAAGCACTCACTTCTAATACTTATTTGAGGAAGCTATCACTTCGTTAAAGTGACCAAAGTCTGCTATAATCACTTTGAAATAAACTGAAGCCTCATGTAAAATTTACGTACCACAATATATATGTCCTACTGAAGTATAGTACTACCACAGTGGTAATCGTCTATAGAACTAATTTTCCAAAATAACATAAATTTTCAAGTGCAACCTGGCTCCTGAAAAATAAATTCACATTAACTTTCCAACTATCAATGTGGTCAATCGACAGGCCCAACTTCATAATCAAACAAGAGCTCACTTGTATCAAATCACAAAAAGCTTTTTATGTATTTGCTCCATAATATATGTATGTATATAACAGTAGTAGTAAATTTTTCATGCTTCAACTTACCATAGAGAAACATTACATCTGATGGGCTTAAAAACTTGCACACGTTATAGAACTGCGTGAATTATAGTACCGGTGAAATTTAGTTCTGCAAGGTAAACTCACCGATGGCAGCATTTAGTGGCCGTCGGTGTCATAAGGAACCAAGTACGGCGAACAGGCAAAGGGCATCTGCAGACTGGAAGCTGCCAATGACAGCAATGAAGGGCTGGCCAGGCGTGCACGTCCATTGATAAAGTGTAAGAACTGGCCATGACCGGCTGTTGTCAAGGCTCTAGTGCCGTGCAAAACGATGGCCAGACGAACTCGGAAACCTGTAGTTAGGCGATATTGGCCTACAACTTCATCCAAAGCAAGGCACCGGTGAAATCTTTGCTTTTTTGGGGGGCTAGAGGGAAGCTTGACGTTCACGGGCTCTCGCTGCCACATAGAACTCTCAAGTTGTTACCGAAGAACAGTCTAGGCGCGCTTCCAAAGTAACACGATCCACAACAGAATGTAGCATCTCGCAGTTTTGGTTGATCACATCACAGCGCTAGGACTATGGTTATCACAAAAAGGCGAAGTGACAACTTAACAAACAAAAGCGCCAAGCTGCCCCACCACGACTTCGCAGGGCAAAACAGTTATCGACGCTGTCTTTCAAGTTTCGGTCACACGAGCACAGCTTGTTCACAAGTCTTGGAACGTCAACACAGCACCACTGTTCACAACGAACATCGTTTTACTCCCGAACAGTACATTGCTCTCAAGTAAATAGAAGCGTGCGGGCTAACTAGTGGCGAAGCAAGAACCGAGCGCGTAGTTCATACGTTTCCGTACGTACTTGGGGTCACTCAAGTAACGTGTCAAAACGCTGTCAATCCGAAATGTCGCACAGCACCAAACTGAGAGACTGGAAAGTCAAGCGAACGAACTGTTACCGGCACACAAACACACATTGCAGGCTCCTCGAGTGCCAGTTGTCGTCGATACATCGACGCCGATCCCCACTTGATAACCACACAGACGCACAGGCTTCGCTGCGCTTCACCGTACACCATTGCACTGCCGCAGCTTTCCGCACTGCTTACACGCACCGAAAGAGCTGCTGTAATCACAACACATCCGGTCAAACGCTGAAGTAACTCGTGCGAGAAGCGTTTGCTGAAAGTCGCACCGACTGATATGCTGTTTACGACGCCATGTTGTTTTCGACAACTGCGCAGCACATAAGATGATAAGAGAACTCTTAGAAAGTACTTGCACTATTTTCACGGCGTGACGAAATTTTCTCTTATGTACGAGGGGGTTGATATGACGAACAGGACAGGCGTGCCAGATGAAAGAAGTGTTTTGGCAACGTCACGGAGTGAGCTGATGTAGAGGGTATTGCTTCACAACCAATCACAAGCTGTGCCTGTCGGCCAAGCCGTCGTCTGCTCGCGTTTGTCGTCTGCTTCGATCAGAGCATGCGACAGGGGATTCGCCTTCGCAACGCTATTATTCTCAGGTCAAGTGGTCGCTACGTCGCACAAAATACATGTCAGTGGCTCGCTCTACCTTTGAATGATGTTCGTGTGCCAAGTTAAATGGCTGGTAATTGACGCAGGGATGAATTCAGCCAAGGTTTGCTCTAGAATCGTGAGGGTTTGCATATTTTTGGTGTCATACAAAGTTACTAGGGTCATTTCATTCCGATTGCTTGCCATAGTATCACGGTCCATATCGGTGTCTGAACAGTGAAGGTGGAGATGCATGATTTGTTTGTAGTTCCATGCGTAATCATGCGCACCCCCTAATACGCTTTGGTTTACAAAGTACGCTTTGTTCCAGATCGTCCCAAAGTGTATCGACAGCTGTATTTCAGAGATCGCAACCATTGGACAGTTAGAGCCAATGAAAGTACACTAGAGCACAAACTTTAGGAACCACTCACTGAAAACTTCCTCTCATTTTTATTTCCAATAGCGTGCAAAGAATGTGCTCCCATTAACCTCTTTGGTGGTAATTTCCACCAATGAGGGAAGGATCTCGAGTCGCACTTTTAATTGGATGAGATGGGGCGCAACACAACAACATAACAAATAAGGTTGATCCTATGCCATGTCGCGTTCGAATGCACCGAGCATTCACGTATCACATTGGTTTTCATCCAACCACAAATCTTTACATGCGTAGTTTTATGCCATTGACGCCCAATAGAATTCTTCAATTACTGCGACTTCGAACTTATTGGACAATGGTGGTTGTCAACACCATCCACTGCGTACAAGGGAAACAACACGCGAAGCTCAAAGCGCCGAAAGAAATAAAAACGCACCAGCAGTCATCAGGCAGCCCTTGATGGGCGTGAATTAACTCAAAACCAGCCAGGGCACCAAAGTATACCGCTGCGGCAGCAAGTTCTAAGTAGCCACATTGTTCCTAAGAGTGGTCCGGACCACTCTTGGGATTTTCTCTCAGCCATGCTGTTTTCACGCACAATTTCGCTTCGTGAATCCACTTACGAGCACTTTTCGGTGACGTAAGCAAATATAGCAACTGCATCACCATCGCTGACATGTTCCCGGGCAGTCACAGCGCGCTTTATTTGCAGCGGCCGATGTGACAACTATGGCCTCTTACGACGTTTTTTTCGTTTCGTTAATCGACTTACGCAAGAAAATTTCTCTTGCGCTAAAATGTTTTCGTAAGTGAGTTTTGTGAATCCGGGCCCAGATTTTTTCTGGATATACATGTGGTAGTCGACGGTCACAACGACGTTAGTGCGTTATTGGACACAGGTACGGACTACTCGATCATAAGCGGCAAACTAGCAGCGTACATAAAGAAAGTTGTAACGCCTTGGTACGAAGCACAAATTCGTGCTGCCGGCGGGCACGTAGTCACCCCAATCGGCATGTGCACTATCAGAGTGAGCATTCGGGGACGTACGTTTCTCGCCAGCTGCCTCATACTTCGTGCCTGTTCCCGAGACCTAATCCCCGGAGTCGACGTTTTGCGGGAGTACGGCGCTATTATCGATCTGCGAGAGCGTACCGTGACGTTTTCGACAGCTGGATCCTCCGACAAACCTGACGACATCCGTGACAGCACGCTTCGCATTTCTGCTGACAGCATCACGTTGCCTCCGCGTTCATGCGTCCTAGTTGATGTGGTGTCTGACCAGTTACGGGGTGGTGAGGTTGTCGCCGAAGGCAACTTGACGCTTTTGTTCGCGCTAGGTATCTGCGCTGCACATAGCCTCGTCACACTTTATGACGGACACTCTGCCCTACTTGTGACTAATTTCAGTAACGAGTACCGGCACCTGTTTCGTGACACCGCCATCGCTTTCGCCTACCCCATCGCAGACGTTTCTGAATGCTTCGCATCTACATCAGCCAACGACGGGCTTCGATCGACACCAAGCGACGGGACTTCACTACTTGGAGAAGTCTATGTCAACTCGACCCTCTCGGAACAAAAACAGACCGAGCTACGTGAACTGCTATATCAATTTAAAGAGTGCTTCGCGTCCACCTCGAAGGTTCGTCACACACCGATCGCCAAACATCGAATAATTACGTATACCGACGCCTCGCCCATAAAACAACACCCTTACGGCGTTTCGGCAAAGGAACGTGACGTTATGAATACTCAAGTCGGAGAGATGTTGCAAGATGAGATTATCCAACTTTAAAAAGTGCCTGGTCATCTCCGGTCGTGCTCGTGAAGAAAAAAGATGGATCACTGCGCTTCTTCGTGGACTACAGGAAACTTAACAGCGTGACTAAAAAAGACGTCTATCCGCTGCCTCGCATCGACGATTCCCTCGACAGACTGCGGTGGGCCAAGTATTTTTCATCGATAGACTTGAAAAGTGGCTACTTGCAGATCGAAGTTGATGATCGAGATCGTGAAAAAAAAAACGCCTCCGTTACACCGGATGGCCTATATGAATTCAAAGTGCTTCCCTTCGGCCTCTGTTCTGCTCCTGCGACATTCCAGAGAATGATGGACACTGTTTTTACTGGTCTAAAGTGGCACACGTTCTTAGTTTACCTCGATGATGTTGTCGTGCTTTCTGCCACCTTTGAGGAGCACCTGAAGCGTCTGCAGAATGGGCTGGAAGCGCTTCGCTCTGCTAACCTGACACTGAAGCTAGAAAAATGCCATTTCGATTACAAAGAACTTAATTTTCTCGGCCATGTTGTCAGTGAGGATGGTATTCGACCAGACCCTGACAAAAGTACCGCCGTGGCCTCGTTTTCTGTTCCACGTGATAAGAAGGCAGTGCGTCGCTTTCTTGGGCTCTGTGCGTACTACCGCCGCTTTATAGCCAATTTTTCTAGGATTCCTGAACAGCTCACTCGACTCACTCGTGAAGATGTTCCATTCGTCTGGGAGGAAGAACGGGACGCAGCTTTCTCTGAACTACAGGAGCGTTTGCAGACACCACCAGTCTTCGTTCACTTTGACCAAGACGCTGATACTGAAAATAATACTGACGCCAGCAACGTGGGTCTTGGTGCTGTCCTCGTACAACAACAAGAGGGCACAGAGCGAGTGATAGGGTACGCTAGCCGCACTCTTTCCCACGCCGAGGTCAACTACTCCACGTCAGAAAAAGAGTGCCTCGCTGTTGTATGGGCCACTATGAAATTTATGCCTTACCTTTACGGACGCCAATTTAAGGTAGTGACCGACCATCATTTGTTGTGCTGGTTAGCCAACTTACGGGACCCATGTGGGCGACTGGCACGATGGAGTATTCGTCTGCAGGAATACGATTTCACGATCGCTTACAAATTTGGCCGCAAGCACGAAGATGCTGATTCATTATCCCGTGCACCTGTGAATGTTTCTGGCCACGACACCAAGGATGACGATGATTTCTTTGGGGCCCTTACTACAACAAAATCTGACTACGCGACAGCATGTGGACGATGAAATCCGCGCAGTTATCGAAAACCTTGAAGGACGCAACTCGTCCATACTTTGATGCATTTCTCGAAGTCTGTCGTCGTTTTGTCTGCGAGATGGGGTCGTGTATAAGAAAAACTCCAACGGCAATAAGAGAACCTATCTTCTAGACGTGCCAACTGACATGCGTGACGAGATTCTTCTTGACTGCCACGATGAGCCCACATCTGGTCACTTAGGTTCCTCTCGAACTCTCGCTCGAGTTCGACAAGCATACTACTGGCCTAAGCTTTCTGCATCAGTTAAGCGATACGTAAAAAGCTGCCGGGAATGTCAACGCCGCGAATTCCCGCCACTAAAAAAAGCGCAGGGCTTCTTCAACCAATAGAACCACCCAGAGCGCCATTTGATCAAATAGGAATGGATTTACTGGGGCCCTTTATACTTTCATCTGCCAGCAACAAGTGGATTGTAGTAGCCACCGACCATTTGACGAAGTAAGCCGAAACAAAGGCACTACAACGCGCTACTTCTTCCGACGTCGCCCAATTCTTTATGGACCAGATCGTTCTTCAACATGGCGCCCCGTCATGCGTAATCACCGACAGAGGAACAGCATTCACGGCCCAGCTCATTCATGACGTATTCAAGCTAAGCTACACGAGCCATTGCAAGACCACGGCATATCATCCACAGAGCAACGGCTTGACTGAGCGACTCAACAAGACCATCGCTGACATGTTATATGTACGTAGATGTCCAGCATAAGAGCTGGGACCAGGTGCTACCATACGTCACATTCCCGTACAATACTGACGTCCAGGAAACTACTCGATTCACGCCTTTCCGCCTTGTCTATGTACGTGAGGTTCAGACCAGGCTGGATGCGATGCTTCCACACAATTGCGATGTTTGATCACTCCTGATGCTGTGCAGCTTACCCAGTACGCTGAAGAAGCACGCCAGTTAGCACGCCTGCAAATTACGCACCAGCAGACGCATGCCGCATGTACAGACGCATGCCGCTACAACTCTCGCCATCGACAAGTTGAATACCATCCAGGCGATCAAGTTTGGGTGTGGACTCCAGTCCGATGCCAGGGATTGTGAGAAAAACTGCTAAGTCGCTACTTCGGACCATACAAAGTCTTGCGACGCGTGAGCGATGTGAACTACGAGGTAGTTCCTGACGGCGCCTTCTCGCCATGCCGGCGAAGGCACTCATCAGAGATCGTCCACGTGGTGCGCCTGAAGCCGTACTTCACGCGGTAGTGCGACTGCGCATTCACACGGTAGTGCGACTGCGACTGCGCATCGCTGTTTTTGTGTATGCGCGAATTTTCTGTTGGTTCGCCCTGACTTTGCCTTTGTACTTTCCGAGCATCAGAGTGATGTCTTTTTTTCTTAGAGGGGGAATAATGCCACTTGGCCGCTAGTTACGGTGAGCGCAAGCCATGGCTGCCCGCGAGAATGGAAGACGGTGTTCTGGGGCAGCGCGTGCTCTGGCCAGTAGTTTATTATTGAAGCAGCCATCTTGCCAGCTTTCAGTGCGTTTCCCTGCCGGCTCACTTCTTTCTAGTTGAAGACCTTTTGTAGCACGTGACAATATGATGCAACCGGGAGAGTCTCGGTATACTCTGCGAATGGTTTTTAAACCCTGCCTTTGCTCTTGTTTCTGCAATTGTTTTCGCGAACGACTTGTTTTTTGCATTGTTATTATGTTTGCTTGATTCGTAATTTCTCACAATTTCTTGAGTTTATGGTTCTTAAGCTTATGAACTGTTACTGTTAACGCATAAGTGTACGCCTAAGTACGTGTATTGTTAACGGCGCTAACTTGTTTTTTGTTGCATAGGTTGTAACCCGGAAGGTACGTGTATACATCGTGAATGGTTAATAAACCTTCCCTTTGTGTAGTGTTGGCTTGTCCATCATACTCTTGCTCTTTGAATAAGCAATCGACCACCCGCCCGGTTAGTGCGGTGTCTTTCTCTGACCCTTCTTGTGTTGTTGTTGTTGTTGTTGTGTGCATGCCAACTAAGCTTGTTCAAGCGACCAACGTCTGCCTGCGGATTCCTGGACCCTCCTGCTGACGCCGGTTCCTGCTGCCCTGGATTTCTGGCTCTGGTCATTGGTGAGATGCTAGTTCATTAAAGCACTTCCCTTTTACCCCTCTTCCCCGCCTCCCCTTGGGGGGGGGGGGGGGGTGCTCGGCAAGGTGGGCTGCTCCAACCGGCTTTGCCGGCAGCTCCCCGTCCGCAAAGCACCCTTACCTTGCGTATTGGTTGGCTCAGCGACTCTTGCATCACCTGCCCAAGTGGTGTAGGATACCGCAACCCTTCTCCGCACGCATTCTTTTCGGAGCGCGCTTTTACTCTGGACACCAGCGCGCTGCGTTGTTGACCGGGTAAAAGGGGCGCCTCTGCTCTCTCTTTTTTTTTACTTTTTTTCTTCTCTTTTCCGGCCCGGTGCTTTTCACTAAGGCTTCCCTCTTGCTCAGCTACACTGCGAATGTTGCCAGGCGACTTTCTCTCTCCCCTTGCACGCATTTTCTCTCATGGAGGGGGGGGGGGCGCTCTTGCTGACAACACTTGTCAGTGGAAGGTCCGCTCAACTGGTTTCTCCCGTATCCCTTGTTTCTTTTCTTCTCCTTTTTTTTCTTTCTTCCAATTTCTTCCCCTTTCATTTCTGTACCTGTCTGTCTTGCCTTACCCTTTGCCGAGGCAGTCAAGCACTCCCTCTGCCCTCTCGGGGCTGCCGGCTGCACTAACCAAGTAGCTTAGTAGCCCCCCTACTTCGCTCCCTGGTGTGCGCACCCTTTTTTTTCCATCTCTTTTTTCCCTTCTTTTGGCAAGGGCGCCTCCTTTTTTTCTTATTTCTCTCTCCTCTGTTTCGCCTTCCCTTCCTCGTTCAAGGGATGGTCGCACACCCTTCTTCTTTCTTA
This sequence comes from Rhipicephalus annulatus, assembly GCA_013436015.1. Classification (NCBI taxonomy): domain Eukaryota; kingdom Metazoa; phylum Arthropoda; class Arachnida; order Ixodida; family Ixodidae; genus Rhipicephalus; species Rhipicephalus annulatus. Next base: position 10,922 of record WOVY01010731.1, read on the forward strand.
CAAGTCACCAGCCCCGCTTAAGCATGGGTCATCAATGTTCTCAAGGTGTTTAGAGAGAATTCCTGTGGGCTGAAGTTCACAATAGAGTTTGTACAAGACAAGTCTCTACAGTTTCTGGACATCAAGTTGCTCTTCAAGGCAGATCACGTGTGTTGGCAGTATAGTCCACGAGCCAAAAAACCACTGCTAAATTTTGCATCTAGTCACTCAAAAATAATAAAAAATGCGATAGCATCCTCATGCTTTAGATCTTCGTTGCTTCGGTAATGTATGCACGAGATTGCTTCCAGCTTTCAGGACCAGCTAAGCAGGCTCAGGGCAGCAGGGTATCCCAGCCATTTGCTGAACACTATTTGCAAAAAACTCATCCCAGTGATAAAAGGTACGGAAAGAAGTCCCAGAAGAGTACAAAGTGAAAAAAGAAAGCTTGCAGTTCTCCCATATGTTCATAGGTTGTCCCATGGCTTGAAGAACGTAGCAGTGAGATACGGAGTAACCTCGGTTTTTACAGCACCCAACAAGCTGTCAAAGTTGTGTCCACGACTTCGGAACATGGTGGAGTCCGGCACTACGCAGAGTAAGAACAGCTGCCAGATGAAACACAGCCAACAATACTGGTCTTGCAGAACAGCAGTGGTATACCAGGTTCCGTTCAGCTGTGGCAGATCTTATGTCGGGCAAACTGGAAGGTGTGTAAACACACGGTTGAGGGAGCATGACTTGGCATTACGTAGTTCAGGACGAACACATCTGGTGGATCACTGCAAGTCTTGTGGGTGCGTACCAATTTTTACAGACACAAAGATTCTGTCAACTCACAAGAGAAAAATTAACAGGGAGTTGATTGAAGCATTCCATATTAGAAACATGGGAGAAAAATGTGTTGGCCAAGCTTCCATCACCATGTCCGATAAAGAATCTGTCTTTTTGAAAGGCACGTGCAACAATCCGTCTGCAGATGCATGAACTCTTCATTTTTTGTTGTTTTGTGGTTCTTATCATGACGTTGCGCTGAATAAGATTTCTTTCGGTTATCTCGTTTGTTCCTGGATCCACCGATTGGGGGGGGGGGCGTGTGGGCTACGTGAAGATATCAGTACAGTTCGTTGTTCAAAATAAACCAGTTGTGAGTTTGCGCCCGTGTTGTTTGCCTCTTTTCCTTGTGTCCGTGTACGTGTTTGCGCTAGAGGAGGCGTTGGCTTGACGAACGCGGATGGTGTTAGCAGCGTTTGAACTTGCACAAGAGACCTTATACTTGCACTGTCACTGTGTGCTTCAGCGTTATTTTTGTGATTGCTAATATTTGATTTTGTTTGTGTGTGTGTGTGTGTGTGTGTGTGTGTGTGTGTGAGGTGGCATCGTTTGTTGTACAAATTTTAACTGAGCGTGAAAGTATGTTCTTCAGTGTGCTTGATCGGCAACTTGCTTTGACTGTTTTGCCGCTTGCTCATTGAATGTATCAATTAATGAGTGGCATTACTGCTGTTTTATCGGTCAGCGAGTCCGATTCTCTCTGTCGGTTAAGCCATGCAAGCGTTACTCTATGTAATTTGCACGATCGTGCACAAATACAGTAGTGAGTCGTTCATAGTTTAGAAACACGAATCAAATTGAAAGAGCCTGTATGGCACTATTCAAGCCCCATACAGCTGCACGATCGATAGTTGTACATAAACAAGTGTTCGACGCCTGGGTATGTAGTACGTGTGGTTCGCACCCCGTAGGTTTTCCTGCCCACGCGTGCCTCATTTTCCGGCGTGAAACGGCACCCTTGTAAGCAAATAACAAACTAGTATCAATCCCTTTCGAAGATAAAAAAAAAACAAATAGCCAACTGTTTTCTTTTTTCTGTAATTGGAAAGTTAGCGAACTTCTAGGGGGGAAAAGAAAAAGCTTCATCCATGTAGGAGAACCGCAAAAAAAAAAAGCACTGAAAAGTGGTGACTTCTTTTAATGTATAAAAATGTTGTATAATAACATAATCATTGAACTATCATTGGAGGAAGATGACTGTGGTGTATTTAGCAAAACGGACGAATGTTGTATGCACAGATGTATGTTCAACAGTCACATATGTTTTATATAACCAGTTGTTTACATTTGCACAATGATGCCAGCAGCAACATGAGTGTAAGCAACATCAGACGTGGTGAGCTGATATGTAGCGCTTGTGTTCTCAAGGATTGTGGCCCCGAACACTGCTACATAAATCTACCAAAGCGTATGGCGCTTGACTACAATTGACGTGAACTGGTCGTGGCGACTGCATCATAGGAGTGCATCTGTAATTTTTATAAATTTCTATAGTGAGCATGCAATTGACATTGTGTCTGAGTGGTGTCTATTTCCATCAGCAGTGTTGAGACCTGGTGTGGCTATGTGGTAAAATACTTGATTGCTACGCAGAATGTTTGGTTTTCATTCCTGCTGGGGCCCTGATATATATTCATTACATTTGTAAGGTCAACACTGACTTTTTCCTGGATGTTGTCGTGTTAAAATTACCAATATATTTCTTGCCATCCTTGAGTAGACAAACTGTCAATGACCTGGGGCATATAAACGCATACCTGCCAGATGTGTGCCACTCATCTGGAAGAAAGGGTTTGACAACATATGCAACGGGATTGTGGCATTATTCATGACCTGATGGGCAATCGTATTCGTCAAATGTTCTTACCCTCCCATACTAATTTGGTTTACCCAAAGCTAAGGATGTGATCACGAGAGTGACCAGACGTAGGCGGCTAGATAGATAGACCATCGTAGTCAACTTCTCCTTTCTAGTAAATTGAATGCTGCACGGTGGAAAATTTTTGTTATGAGCGTGATGTAGCTAAACACTCAATTTCTCATTTTCTTCAATGAAGTTGATTTTTTCAGCATTGTATGAGCAGGCCAAGTTGTATGTGCAGACTCCTATCTTAGAACAACCAAAGCATTTTGTGAAAATAGTCCACTTGTATGCATCCACTGTTGTTCACGATCCCAGTTTCCCCCTCCCCTCCCCGCCTACACATTTTAGATAGCAGACATACAACTGGCAGATGACTGTTTTTTTCAGCAGCAGCTTGCTACAGCAGCAGTGCTAAGAAAAAAGACATACACTCCTGTGTTTTCGGTTTTACAACTTTAATGTGGTATACTACGGAAGAATGCCCACCAAGTCTTAGTGCTGCATGCTCAGTTCATTTCTACTTCTCACGAGAATACTGAATATGTATAATAACCATTCACTTCTGAAAGCTGTGTTCTCACATGCATTGACCTACAAGTGAAGGAATGTGCTTTAATTTCATTAGTGCTTTACATACCTGCAGATAGCAGCAGAAGGTGCACTGTCATTCACTGAAAGGCTGATGCATCTTTTCTCAAATAGATTTATCGTTGTACTCTCCTTGAAGAGTTCCAAGTGCACCTGAATAGCACTGGGCTTGGTGAACCACAATCATGTATAGCTGTTTCCAATCCTGCCCTTCCTTTACAGCTTGAAAAACTAAGAGCAAGACCATAAATTGTGCTACGCTCATTACCTTATTGCTTTGCCGCTTCACTGTTTTAGTTTATTAAATACAAAGCATTTCTTAGCAAACTTTGGCGACTTTGACCGTATCTATTTATTTAGCCACCTAGGATTCTTAGCTCTCTTGGGCGTTTCGATAATGGTATCAATACCAAAATTGGTATGGTGTAACATGACTGTATGATGAGCATAAGTGACTAGTTGTAACATGAAAATCATTACATGTATGTCATGAATGTCTTGATTTACATTCATGGTCTTGCTGCTCTTGCGCTGGTTTCGTTCACATGACATATTGCAAAACTGGTATGGTATGACATGACTGCACGGTGAACATAAGCAACTGACTCAAACGACGAAATCAAGGCATGCATGCCATGTAAACCACGACTACATGCTACGCTCATAGTGCTCTTTGATTGTTTTGCTAGCTTCATATACACCAAATTTGGTGTTAAAAGACATCAATAGATCATGAAGGTATATGACTGGTGCAAACACGATGAACATGATATCATACCGTGCTCCTGATGCAATTGTGGCCGTTTCGCTAACTTCACATATAACAAATTTGGTAATTATGTGTCGTGAATGGACAATGAAGGCAAATGACAAGTGTAAACATGCTAATCATGATATGCATGTCATGTAAAACACCTCTTTATGCTATGCTCATAGCGCGCTCGCGGCCGTTTCTCTAGCTCCACATATACCAAATTTGGTATCGCAGGACGTGAATAGACGATGAAGGTAAATGACATGTCCTAACATAATAATCGTGACATGGAAGTTGTGTTCGATATAATTTACGTCCACTTTGTAACGTTTTTCTGAATTTAAGCAACATATCAACCTTCCTCATTCGTGCTTTGCACATCATCGATTCCCACTGTACGTGGGATCTGCCAATTTGTTTACATTAATAGACTAATTAGCCTATTTCTCATTTTCTGCATTCACACTTTAACTTCTTAAACCCTCGGTGTATTCTCTGGAATTGCACATGTGTGGCTAGAAGCCACATACAATGTGGGTTTTATTAGGCCTGGCCTACTTTCGATGCGTCTTTATCTACTATTTCTTTACTAGGCTTCCAAATTACAGATGCACCTTCACTTTTTTGCCTTCTTGCTAAATGAGCTCGTATAAAAAATAACTTTTGTATTTCATTCACAGTATGTACTAAAGATGTTTGTATCCTCCATTTCATACTTGTCACCTTTATAATAGGATGTGACAGTATTGTGTGCCCTACAATAAAGTGAAATTCATACCCTGGTTTCCTCTATGGCTCCATTGATGCCAGCCATGCATGCATAGTCCCTGTGCAGCTCTAGCCATGCAGTATGAAACACACATAGAAGCGCCCCTTCAAGGCCGAGGTACATGTAGGAGGGAGTAGAGATTAAGTGACAAATCGCTAATGCGGTTTTTTAAGGTGGGGCCACCTTGCTGAGCCTCTATTCCCATCCCGCCTCTGCCACTTTTGAACTACAATTAAGTTCTTACTAACTCGAGAAAGCAGGGTTATGTGTTTGTGTCAGCATGAAAGCTTATAAAAGCAGCAGAGACCAAGGTAATAAGCAATATTGCACCTCCATCATCCTCAATATAATTATTTCTTTTTGTGACTGATTTCTCCAGTCATTATTTAGCATGTGGCTATGTCAGGCAATCTTATAATGAAAAATAGTGCCAAAATGTTCTATGTCAAGTTAGGGCTGTGTTTTCCAGAGCACAGTAATTTCGCTCGTGTGTAGGCTGCATGTGCATTGGACGGGATTAAGTTGTGTATTGCTTGATGGGGAAAAAATTTATCAGCGCCGTAAAGGAAAGGTGGGTGAAAATGACAGAAACAACATATGTGTCTTTTGCCTTCTCTAAATTTTATGTACAGCGCTGTTTGATACCCTCCTAAGGAAACCATACTAGTAGTACGCCTGCAGTGTGGGCTGCCATGCACAGTTTGAACAAGTGCTCCGAAAAATCTGGAGGAGTCGTTCATTAACAGTATGAGAGTAGAGGCACCACGTCTAACATGTATGGGTCACATAATTGAAAAAGATGAGTATACTACACTTGCAAGAAAGTTGAAAGAATGTCAGCAATACTAAAGTTGGAGAGAAAGGACAAAGGTTTCTAGTGCTATATATATTGGTGAGAAACTTTAAACACATTTTTTTGAGAGAAACGAATTCTCGGGAACTGCAGGGCTTAGGCACTTTTTAATTTGTACTGCGGATGATCTGAAAGTATGGGACGCCACATATCCCGGTTTACATGTTGTGCATGCACATCTGGACTTCACAGCAAAAGTTGTTGCAAAATGAATTCAGCCAACAAAGTTTTCTGTAAATATTTGTTCCAGCTACAGAAACATGGCTCGCCACGGGTTTTTTCTTTAAACATTGTGTAGATTCTTACTGCAAGAGAAACAAGTTGTGCAACGTAATTAACGGTGTTTACGTTAATGCGTAAACGAAGTCTGAAGAACTATATCTTCAAGGCCGTACATGCACTAATTCACTGCATAATATATTATGAATTGCTGTAGAGTTCACGTGAAAGCCACAACTGTAGTTTATAACAACCTAGTTTATTGTATAATTTTTATTATTGTTTTTGCTGCAAGTGCTGAGCACGCTCACTTTTAGGCCTTCGACCGTCATGGCCGTACTAGAATCTTTGAAAAACTTCTACTAAATTGTTTTAGACTATTTGCACCCATGGCATGAGTAGTTTAAACGCAAGCGTCCGCGACAACGACGCGTATTCTAAGGAGTACCAATTAGTCAACTCGGTGCATCGTGACTGGACACGTTGACGGGCTAGTTTTTATCATACTTATATGCGCAATAGCTCGAGGTAGCCACATCACATCACCACGAATTCGGTCTCTCAAGATAACGCTGATTCTGATCTACAGGCTGGAGTCAAAATTACACTGATTTGACCCGAGGTGAAAACGGTTGAAACGAAAGTATGTGGGTTACTTAGCCCTAAATTGCCCTGTTTCAATTCAGACGGAGTGCTGTACAACTATACCCGTATAAAAGCACATAAAAATATCACTTTGTTGCGCACGAGGGGATAATTCTTATTGACATGCTGGTCAAGAGCCACATGACAAAGGTTCGACAACAATATATTGTCATATGTAGTTAACTTTTGACAAGCACACCTTCGTATAACAATGTTCTCGCATGCAGCTGGTTAAGAATTTTGCTTCAGCCGCAGTCGCAATCTAATTCGCAATTCCTTAGGTTGTCTTCCACTACATGCTTAATTCCCAAGATCGAAAATGAAAGATATTCGCCTAAGTTGTTTTAAACTGAGAGCTAGCATGCACTCGTTCATATTTGCATTAACTTTTATGTAACCTGATCAAGCAACGCATTATTTACATGCAGCATTCGCGCGTAAATCATTTTCTCTCGCACTTATTCAGGAATTCACGTGCCGCAATATTTCACAATGAATTTTTAATGCACCTGTGCTGGCACAGATTCGCATGATTATTCGTCATTGTGTATAATTTTTGTTCACTAGTGCAGTGGTGTATGTACTTATTATTTTAATTATTCGGTATATATGAACTATATCATTTTAAAATATGTGTATATCAGTTTGATTTATGAGAGTATTCTTTTATTTCCACATAGACTTATCAAGTTTTTTTTTTTTTTGCATATATGCGCGCGCTTTTTTTCCCTGCACATGAATATTACCCGTTATGCTCTAATTAGTTTTTAATAACGTTATCTACTCATTGTCTAGCCGACCAATAAGCCCTGCTCGCTTATAGATGTACATGTATAATAATAAAACGGCAGTCAGCTGTATTTAAGCGCTGGATGTACACGCAATGCATGCAAAATATCTCTGAATTCAAATTCAAAATAAACTTCCCTTATCGAGGTAGGAAACGGGGCTGGAGCTACAGATACAGTCGCAATCATAGAATACGACCGTGGTCTTTAAACACATACATATCTACACATGGGGAAGGGCCGATCGTATGTGCGCCTAAAAACAACGTAGCATTTGTTTGGCTTCACTGCAGGACAAAAATGTCACACGGTGAAGCATATTTGCTTAGCGGTAGAGCATGTTCGTTGTGAGCATATCGAGAGCGGCACTCCCTGATGTATACAACTTGTAAGAGCTTCGTGCGCAAGCTCCCACTAAGTTTGAACAGCGCGATTGAATGCGGACAGAAGAGAACACGCACATACATGTGCACCCTCACCGAATAAACATCCTTGGTGCACGATCATTGATCGAAGGTGTGCCTCTCAAAAATCTAGGTATATATGCAACGGAAGCTATTGAGCATCTTGAGTTGCTCATGGCAAGCAGACTAATATGAATTAACACCTCTTGCGTATCAAATTAGTATCTCCATGCGCCTTTACAGGCGTGAATGCACACACAAATGCACGGATTGTAACATGACAATTCAGGGCTAAGTAACGCACATGTTTTCGTTTCCACTGCTTTCAATTCTGGTCACAACGGCGCAAGTTTTACTCGAACAAGTAGATCATTGTCAACATTATCTCTGGAGACCAGATTCGTGACGACATGACGTGCTTATCTGAAGCTATCACGCATACAAGTATTATAAACAAAGTAGCTAGCCTTCCAACGCACTTCAGCTCACGCGCTCTGCGTCCAGTACGTGTAGTTCGATGTACATCATTCGTCAGGCATTCAGAACCGCTTCTCGTCTGACAATCTAAGTCGTGCAGTACTATTGTCATGTGTGTTTATGACAGCATGACGTTCGGCCATTAGCTAGCTGTTTATAGAATAAATTCTTAAATCGAGTTGACTTGTGCCCGGAAAACCAAGTTCACTCGATCACACGTACACTCGCAGTAGTTCACGGCCATCAATAATCTAACTGCCGGTGGAACGAGCGTTATCACGGAGGCTCGCGTTGGGAGCACAGTAATAAAAACTGTCTTAGTAACGTACCCCTAGTACGTGTCATACACGTAAATAGTCTAAAACATTCTAGAAGTTTCTCAAACATTCTGGCGCTCCTGCGCCGATCAATTTTTCATGGGACCAACATGATCATATAAAAAAGAAATGAGCCAGCGCGGAATATCACCGCTATGCTGCACACAACAAAAGCTCTTTCAATGACTCACTCACAACTTTTCTGCACCCGCCGAAAAAATCAACCATAAAAAATAAGTCGTACATTAAACTCGGCTGTTATAACTATACAGTGGTGATAGTCGCGTTGGTTTCACAACATCATGCTGTTAATTATCACCTGTATACATATTTCTTGCACGACTTGTTTCATTTGCAGTACAAGTATCTCTTGAAACAATCATACATGTCCGGATGCAAAGTGTATCTTGGAACCCAAGATGAACTAAGCAGTTTATGTAGCTGCAATTAATACAAAAAACCCTGATTCATACACTGCAATGACTTTTTTCTTGTGCAGTGACGATGCACATATATGCAAACAGTACACCCTTTAAAATATATGTGACCATATTATCTGCAGTACTAACATAAACAGAACTAACCCTGCAGTTCCTTGTAAATCTGATTCTTTCAGAAAGCTATATTCAAAGTTTTTTGCCAATGAAATACATAGCACTTGAAAGACATTTCCTTTCTGTCCAGCTTTAGAATTGCTGGCATATGCTTTTATAAGTTTTTGGCAAAAGTGGCATAATTACTACATACCAGATGTAATTGGATCTGAAAGGAATGGCTTACACAGTTTTTGTGAAGCATTCATATGAAATGTACTTTGTGACACATGTGCTTAGTGGCGCATGCACAGTGTATGCCGGTGTAGTATTGAATACTTTTTAGAAGGGAACAGCAGCACTCTCAATGAAATAAAGAGAAGGGAATGGACACACATGCTGTGTCTGTATATTTCACCCCACCTTTTCTTTATATATAGTGCTGAACAATGTCGTCCTCATAAATTTATGGCTAAATCAAGTATATGCAAATACAGCCTAATTTTTGAGACACTTGATTAGTGTGACCCAGCAAACATTGCCCAAACTTGACGCAGCATATTCTGGCTCTATTATGAGTCATAAGATTGCTTGGAATAGGCACATAATAAAAATGATTGGTATATAAATCACGACAAAGGGAAATTCATGACAAAAAATCATGACATTGAGGATAGCATAGGTGCAACATCACTTGTAACTTTGGTCTCAGGTTTTATCTCTTTCCCTGTTCAAACAACCACATATACTCTGTTAATTCTTTGTTCAAAATAGCCCAATTAGTAATTAGTTACCATATCCCTACTCGTTCCTGGGACGTACTTTTACTGTATAGAAGAAAACGTTTTCCTTTGCTGTTTTTTATAGATGGCCACAGGGAAAATGCATACATCCCTGGCATCAACAAAGCCATAGCGGAAATCAGGGTCTGAATATCGCTTTATTTTAAATGCACTAGATTGTGATATCCTATTACATATGAGTGCTAGGTCTTCAGAATCCTCTGTCCTTTCTTCTTCAGCTTTAGAACTGCTGGCATGCTTTTACCTTCGTGCAAAAGTGGTATACTCATTTTCTGTTTTTTTGTTATAGAACATGCATACCAACGTAATGTTTCTGCTCCTATACTGAATTCTTAAATGAATGACTTCCTCTCCCTCATTTATTGTGTGGAGCATTTTTTCACAATGTGCTTAGTAGCATGCACTGAAGGTGTACCAGTGAATACATCTATTTTAGGGGAGAATCAGGCAGCGCTGTATAGATGGCCACAGGGACAATGCATACATCCCTGGCATCAACAAAGCCATAGCGGAAATCAGGGTCCTGAATATCGCTTTATTTTAAATGCACTAGATTGCGATATCCTATTACATATGAGTGCTAGGTCTTCGGAATCCTTTGTCCTTTCTTCTTCAGCTTTAGAACAGCTGGCATGCTTTTAACTTCGTGCACGAGTGGTATACTCATTTTCTGTTTTTTTGTTATAGAACATATGCATACCAACGTAATGTTTCTGCTCCTATACTGAACTCTTAAATGAATGACTCCATCTCCCTCATTTATTGTGTGGAGCATTTTTTCACAATGTGCTTAGTAGCATGCACTGAAGGTGTACCAGTGAATACATCTATTTTAGGCGAGAATCAGGCAGCGCTGTAGATAAATGAGAGACAAGGCAACAAACACAACATGGCTCTGCCATTTTCACCTTATCTTTTAATTATGGTGCAGTTTGATTTCTTTCTCATAAAAAAAACTGCATGGCGAAAATTCAGTATAGGCAAATGCAGCACATTCCCATCTTTAAGCAGGCTACTGTACAAAATTTTTGTAGAGCAGGCAGGCCTGTGAATAAAAAGAGAGCTTGATTGAAGCTGCAAACGCAGGTTGTTTTTGCCCCAGTGTAAATCAGAAGATGCTCAGCACAGACACATAATAAATATTACTGGAGAAATTAGTCATACCAATAGAAAATATTTATACTCAGCAGGGCATTAATGTAGTATTGTGTGTTACCTTGAAAACGATTTTTGTTTGTTTCTTTGTTGATGCAACCACATAATTCTGTATAACATAGAAACATCTCTGCTAGAACTTTAAGCAGTCATACAACTCTGGGGTAGAAAAATTGACTGATTCACAGAATGCCTGGGTTCACTTTTGGCTTTAATTGTGATTTTTATTTTTTATGGTCTATGAATATTTTACTCACCAGCATTGTCACTGAAAAGGGCAGTGTATTTTTTCTTTTTGACGCAAGCTTCCTAAAGTTATTATGGTGAGATTTACAATGCTGTGTTAGCCATAATTGAGAAGGCAAAGCCTTTCTGTGGGCTCATAACCTGTGGGACATGCCCACATTTAATGGATATGCACCAGATGTGTATGGGAAAGGGTTTCATGATTTACGTGACAGGTATTTCATGTCATTCAAGTCCTGATGCGTCAGTCATGTTTGTCATACACTCATACTCTTATATGCCAGTTTTGGTATGTACTAGTAAAAGAGGTGGTCAAGCGAGCATCCAGACAGAGGCAGCTAGCCAGATGGATAGGTAAAAACGGTAAAATACTTTTCTTTCGCTAAAAAATGCTTCGATACTTAGATGGTGCACACACTTATCACGACCAAATTGGAAGATCACTTGGAACATAGTAAAAGATTGTGCATGTGACAACCTTTTTCATATTTTAGGAGTAGAGCTGTTTAAGCAGAACAGTTGGTTTGCGATGGGAGAACAGAAATAACTATCATCATGAACGGGCATATGCTTTCTTTGGCCTCTTGTTCATGTTTGTCCTGCTGTGCTTCACTCCCAGCTCACATGTGCCGATATGTCCGGCATGGGATGAATTAACCCTGATGTACTAGAGAATGAGTACAAAAAAAACACGAAATGTAGGAAAAAAAAATTCCCAACGAGATGGCATTCGAAGTCTATGTACTGACAATCTAAAAAAAATCACTCAGCTACACGGTCACTCTAGCAGAATTTATCATAGCTTTTTACAGTATAGTGTGCAAGGGGTTTGGAAAGATAAGCAAGAATGAGGAACTGGAAAAAAAGGTGAGGAAAGAGCAAGGTTTCGCATAGAAAGAATGACGAAGAAACAAAATAAAAAGTGAGAGAAAAAGGTGAAAAGAGAAAATAGAATGTAATATAAATAGACAATAAGATAAATTGTAAAAAAGAAGACAGGAATGACAGATAAAACAATAGGAGCAAGAAATAAACTAATAACACAAAACAATGAGGGTTGTTCAGTATCTTCTTTGAGGCTTGGCACCACTATTGCAAATCTGCCTCAAATTTTTTTGTCCCATTGTTATCACGTGAGAACAACATTCTGATTCTGATTGTTTATTTCAGCATTCATTTACAACAAATGCTAGGACAGGAGCAAAAAGCCGCTATTATAGCGGCTTGACGAAGGCCCCTGCCCCTACAGAATTTGTCAGGAGACAACACACAAACTCAAAAACTGAAATGCATTGATATACAGATTATCTTACGAAAAAAAAAATTAAAAAAATAAGAATCAAACTAATAAAACACTGAAATGTGTGTTGCAAATTGACAGCACAATAAAAGGTTTCCTTTTTTCCTTACACAGAAGACACTTTTTTTTAGTGAACAGTTCACAACATTTACAAACACAGTCGTAGAAAATATGCATCATGGTGAAACCACACAGATTTTCAAGTACATAAGAGCATGTAGGAAGGCTTTCACACACACCTACAAAAGTAAAAGATATACCATACCTAAAAAACAAGAAAGGAAAAGCAAGCACATATGTGGCATAAAATTACTCACATAAAGCCGCACGGCTAAGAAAATACTGCTTTAACATTCGACGTGAAGTAGTATTTAAAATAAGGTTTTACCCCTCAAGATTAACTGTTAGGCAGTAATGATATACGGTACGGTAGCCAGTCTCTTCCATGATTGGTTCACGAAAGGGGGACAGCCCAAGTTTCACGTTCTCTGATGTTATAATTGAGTTGATGTGGTTTGTTTAACTTACAAAGATGAATAAATGCACCATGGCCTCGTATAACACTTTCTCTATACTTCATGGCAAGGTTAAACTCATAAAGGTAACAAAATGATAGAACATTAAACTAAGCAAATAATGGACTTGTAGGGCTGTCATAAGGAACACACGCAACATGCCGTAATGCTTTTTTTTGTAGCATAAATAATGTCCTGCATTTCTTCTTTGATGTAGTTCCCCATACTAAATTACAATAATTAGCATGAGAGATATATATTGTATTATACAATATTTATCTGCACTGCACTGGTTACAGATTAAATCGGATGCCTGAAACACGTGTCCTGCCGACCTTTCTTATTGACCAAGCCTGCACAAAAGACTCTGAAGCCGATATTTTTACCCTAATTAAAGTGAGTTTTCTAGTTGAGGCTGACTGATGAGGCCCTGCGATCGACCATGAGAATCGTCTCTGTAGAAGAATTAATATGGACATTTTTTCTTTTGTCGCTGCTAAATTTCGCAAGGCATCAAGCGAGCATGTTCAGAACTTCAGCAGCTGTTTTGTAGTTTACAAGAAAGAAAGTTGTGTCACTTTGCTACATGACACTCGCACTTATTTCTTGCCTCTCGCCCTTGATAACGTTTTCAGGTAAATTACACAGACGTAACTGGTCTCAAGCTTGTGTTCCACAAGCACCCTGTGCAGCCAGAACATAACAAAGTAAATGTTTTTATTTCATAATGAGCACACATATTTCAGCTATTCTCAATGTCGGTATCATCATCTTTCTCGAATTTCGATGACGAATTTATTTTAAAAATGTCCCATATATAAGATGCAGTAAAAAGGCCTTTTAAACTACATTATTTGACGTTTGTCATCTCTCTTCCACTTCAAATTTCTTCACTGTGCTAGCCATCCGGGACTAAACTATGTGATCGTCCTCCAATAGATCAGGGAGTTTGATACCTTTGGTGTTCTTCTAACTGGTGTGCTTTCCTATAAAGGATAGTTGCGCGACGCAGTGGTGTGTATTTGTTCTAGCGTCCTAGTTTTTTCACTGTGTTGATTTCAACATGCATACAATGCATCTGCGCAGAGATTTGAAAATAGTCAGCACAACAGATAAAGCAACACCAGTGACACAAGGGCAAGCACAGGCTTGCAACTGAAATTTTATACAGCATACAATATATAGCCCCCACCCAATATAATAACATGCGCATGATAGGAAAAAACAAATTAAGATGAAGGGGCACTGAAACAAACTGTAAAAAAAAAAGCTAAGGCAAAATAGCGCATGATGATGAATACAGGTAAGCCAGTTCTTTAACAGATAGTAACATAGAAGGTTTAATGTCACCAGCTTCCTTTAGCTGTTCATGCATGTTCCATGCAGCCTCAATAATAATATTGGTGCTATCATAAAGGTGAGTTGCAAGAGGTTGTGTTTTTTTCGAACAGAGGCTGGCACCCACATTCTCAACAATCAGAAGCCAAAGAACCACCTCCATGATTTTTACTTTTTGACAATGTTCTTGCAACCCTATATTTAGGCGCCCGTCTTTGTGACTCACATAACTGTGTGCACAGAACCAAGGTATGATGTAATCGATGCCTACTGCCAGCCAACAAAGTTTTGCAGTGCATAGCTTGGCTATGGTTCAAAGGTTTTTCAACAACACTAGTTCAAGCACATAACTGAGATTGCTTATTCAGTGCGTTGGTCAAACAGGAAAAATTTCTAATCCAAGGGTTACAGAAAAATTTGCAAAAAGTAAAATACACAGGTAGAAACCTTTGTTTGGCTTGTCATAATTAGAAAACGATTGCCAGCACCTGTCTGAGAAAACACAAGTTCTTACCACTCATCCTCATGATGGCACCTGTGCCCCGTTGCAGTGGCCCAGTGGCTAAAGTATTCGGCTGCTGACCCGCAGGTCACTGCATCGAATCCCGGCTGCTGCGGCTGCATTTCCGATGGAGGCGGGAATGTTGTAGGCCCGTGTGCTCAGATTTGGGTGCACGTTAAAGAACCCCAGGTGGTCGAAATATCCTGAGCCCTCTACTACGGCGTCTCTCATAATCACATGGTGGTTTTGGGACGTTAAACCCCACAAATTAATCAATCATCATGATGGCACCCAGAACCTTCAATACTTCGGACTGCAAAATACTGGCTTACCTGGATTCATTGGCTAGTTCTATGTCGCCACTTTTCGTTTTTTTTGTGTGTGTGTGTGTGTGGTCTCTGTGATTTTATCCTTCACTTAGTTTTTTTTTTTTGTTTTCAGCATAAGAGTGTTGTTTTAATCTCGGGTGTAGGGCAACACATTTGTGAATTGTGAGAAATTTCAATGGGATGTCGGCACTAATCCTCGTCTCAATTGTGTTGCTGCCTTTAGCGCAGAGCAGTTTGAAGTATGGAATACCAACTAGTCCGCTGTCGCATGTTGCGCAGCAACCACGGGGTGACAGCCGCACGCTCACAGTCGAATGTTTTTTTTTATCACTCGCGCAGTTATAGAAGCGAATAACGAGGCTTGATTGAGCATGCGGGTGTCACATGAGCACTTTCTATTGAAAGTGAATTGCTGGACCCTGATTGACTCATCTCCGCATCTAACGCAATAAAGAAACTTGGACTGGTTGGCCATCGCAATTACATCGTGTGATGCTTGTACATTGAAAACAGGGTGGTCGGCAGCTTTTCTGAATGATGTAGTGGTTGAAGTACCGCGCATTTCATAGCTCAACAAATACTAGTTCGATGCTACTACGCCTGTAAAATGAAGTATTTGACGAACAAGCGCAAGAACCAGAGCAGGTTGCCGAACGGCCGAGCAAACCACACCACTACAAGCGCGCCCAGCAAAACTGGCAACACGTACGGACTAACACAACGTCACCACCGCACACACAACAGAAATAAATATTACGGATGTCAAAGAGCACTGAAACAGGTTGACGAGTCCTAGACATCGTGGCCACAGAACACCTATACACTGCCATTTGTTTTGGCCTTCACGCAAGCTCAGGCGAACCACAAAGTTCAGCGGTTCCAAATGCAAACACAATCTAACTATTCACGTTCATAAAGCACATTGCAATGACAAACACAATCACAGTGTGCGCCAAAGACGTGAACACCGAGCTGATCACAAACACACAAAAAAATACGCCTGATGTACCTTCATACGCCTGATGTACCTTCACAAACTGGTAGGTGTTCTGCGACTCTACCTTCATCATAAGAAAAGCTTCCATAGGTTGCCTGAACCGGCGTTGTAATTTTTGACGAAAAGCCGCAATGTTCCACAAATCCTAAATGTGTAGCAGCTTCGGCTAGTTGGTATGGCATGACGATAGTTATAGCGCGACTTTAGTGTCCTTCTTGTCTCCGTGTCGTCGTTTTGTTCTCATGCTATAAATATCGTCCACAAATCCGCCTAGATTCAAGTCAAGTTGGATGAAAATAGCGTTTTCATAAAAGAGTGGCAGCTTGGGCTAGTTGGTATGGCATGACGATAGTTATAGCGCAAGAACAAAACGACGACACAGAGACAAGAAGGACAGGAAAGACACTAGCACTTGTGTCTTCCGTGTCCTTCTTGTCTCTGTGTCGTCGTTTTGTTCTCGCGCTATAACTATCGTTTTCATAGAGTTTCTTACAATACTTACTAGAGGAAACTCTGGCGCTAGTGTCTATGGGAGCTGCAATACACGACGCTTCAGTGAGCATGGGAATGATGGGTAGTACACACATTTGTCTAATATTCGTACTTCTGGCCTGATTTTGGCTCCGTGTGTATTCGTGTAGCTTGGAGCTGTTTTCTTACGAAACAAGTATTAGCAAATGTTCAGCGGTTGCACTTCACCATTTAATTTTTTTGACTTACTTTCCAAATCGGCTCACGAAGTTCAAAAGGGTTCAATCTTTCTTTCAAAACAAAGCCGAAACACAGCAATAAACGAAGCCACAAGTACGATTTGCCACCCACAAGTACGAAGACTAGGCAAATGTATGTACTACCCATCATTCCCATGGTCGCTGAATGATCGCAGCGCCAGAGTGCCCTCTAGTTGATTTTGAGAAACTCTATGAGCGTTTTCGTTATTTTGACCGGGTGAATATAGCATTCCGGCTATTCTCACCAGGTCGCAGCAGCGGCGGCCGCATGGGAATGATGGGTAGTACACACATTTGTCTAATGTTCGTACTTCTGGCCTGTTGCTGGCTCCGTGTGTGTTCGTGTGGCTTAAAGCTGTTTTTTTTATGCAAAACATAAATTAGCAAATGTTCACCGTTTGCGCTTCACAACCTTATTCTTTTAGGCTTACCATTTTGAATCAAGTCAGTAAGTTCAAAAGGGTTCGTTCTGTCTTTCAAAACAAAACCGTAACCATCAATAAACGAAGCCGCAAGTACGATTCGCCGCCCGCAAGTACGAAGACTAGGCAAATGTGCGTACTACCCATCAATCTCACGGTCGCTGAACGGATGGATGGATGGATATGGCTGTACCCTTTAGATCGGGCGGTGGCTAGCGCCACCAAGCCGTAATACCTAATGAACCAAAAACTATATTTTTTTTCCTTAAAAAGTGAGTTTGAGGATTCGTACTTTGCAGTGAAGAGTTTACTTTTCACTCGTGCCTTGACTTTAGCCACCAATCGGATAACCTCCTTCTAGTTAAGTCTACCCGCTTAAAGTTTATTTTGCCCTCCCGGTCCCTAAACCCCAATGCTTTGAAAAACTCTGCGCCATCATCCTGAACTATAGGGTGAAGCCCTTTACAGAACATTATCAAGTGTTCGGCAGTTTCTTCTTCCTCTCCACACGCACTGCATACTGTGTCTACCCCTTCGTATTTGGCCCGATATGTCTTGGTTCGCAGTACTCCCGTCCTGGCCTCAAACAGTAGAGAACTACCCCGAGTATTATCATAGATCCTTTCCTTGGCAATTTCCTGCTTAAAAGTTCGATAGATCTCCAGTGCGGACTTCTTAATCATGCCCATTCTCCACATGTCAGTCTCCGTTTCTTTCACTTTCTTCTTAACCGATAGTTCTTTTTGGTTTGGCCACCTGCTCTTTTCTAAGTATTTACCAATCAACTTCCTGGTTTGCTTCCTCCATTTTGTATCGACATTCTTCATGTACAAGTAGTTGACAACCTTCCTAGCCCAACGCTCTTCCCCCATTTCTCTCAATCGCTTCTCAAATTTTATCTTGCTGCAAGCTTCCCTGCCCTCAAATGATGTCCATCCCATATCACCTTGTACTCCCTGATTTGGTGTATTCCCGATAGCTCCTAAAGCAAGCCTACCTATTCCACGTTGCTTAATTTCTAATCTTGCTTGAACTTCTGATCTCATGCACAAGACCGCATTGCTGAACGTCAGCCCAGGAAACCATGACCCCTTTCCATATTCCTCTCACAACATCATACCTATTGTAATTCCACAGTGCCCTATTTTTCATGACTGCTGCATTCCTGTTACCTTTAGTCTTCACGTATATTTCGTGTTCCCTCAGATACTCGGTCCCATTGCTTATCCATACGCCCAGATATTTGTATTTATCTGTTATCTCTAGCATGACCTCCTGTATTCTAAGCTTACTACCTTCATTGTCATTGAAAATCATGACTGCTGATTTTTCTTTACTGAATTTAAAATCTAACCTATCTCCCTCATTACCGCAGATGTCCATCAATCTCTGCAAATCTTCCTTGTTGTTGGCCATTAGCACTATATAATCTGCGTACATTAATGCTGGTAGTGCCTGATCAATAAGTTTTCCTTGTTTGACTAAAGAGAGGTTGAAGCCCAGTCCACTTCCCTCTAATTTCGCCTCTAATCCTTGTAGGTACATCATGAATAATAAGGGTGACAGGGGGCACCCCTGCCTAAGCCCCCGTTTTACCTCTGCAGGCTTGGATACCTGTTTTTTCCAACTTTATAACTACCTTGTTACCTTTATAGATGCCCTTTAAAAGATTAGTGACTACATGTTCCACGCCTAGTGTGTCCAGTATTCCCCACAATTCCTCTTGAACCACGCTATCGTACGCTCCCTTGATATCCAAAAATGCTAGCCACAGGGGCCTGTGTTCCTTTTCTGCTATTTCGATGCACTGCGTCAGTGAGAACAGATTGTCTTCCAACCTCCTGTGTTTCCGAAAGCCCATTCTGCAGTTCCCCCAGCACCCCTCATCCTCTATCCACGCCTGCAGTCTTTCCTTTATAATCTGCATTGCCAGCCTGTAGACCACTGATGTCACTGTTATAGGACGGTAGTTGTTTATGTCAGCTTTGTCCCCCTTTCCTTTATAGATCATGCTCATCCTACTAAGTTTCCATTCATCGGGAACTTCCCAATCGATTATTATTGTGCTCACTGCCTCTCACAAAGCCTGCTTAGACTTCGGACTTAATGTCTTTATCAGCCTAATTGGAATGCCATCTGGGCCTGTTGATGTACTACTAGGAACCCTTTTCTCAGCCCTTTCCCACTCTTGTTGTGAAAATGGAGCCATTGCACCACTTGATTCGTCTTTGTCTATTGTGGTACATAAAGTACATCTTTGTTGAAATTTTTCTGTCCCCCTTGTTCTTATATATTCAATAGCTTCGTCCCCTTCTAGCCTAGCACCTTGGGCTGTAGTTATAAAACTCTGCTCTAGGCTCGTCTCATTTCTTAGGGAGTTTAGATGGTTCCAAAATTTCGCAGCTGCCTTTCTATCTTTTTTATGTACTTCTGCCAGCCACTGAGCTCTCTTCCTTCTAATCTTTTTATTGATCAGAAGGGATGCATCCCTTCTACAGCTTAGAAAGGTTGCCCATTTTCTTTCAACATCATCTTGCGGTTCACCCCGCTGCTTAGCATGTCTGTGTTCTCTAGAGGACTTCCTGACGTTTTGCTATGACTCTCTTAACTTCCTCATCCCACCAACTTTTGGGTTTGTGTCTTCTTTTCCGGGGTGACTTGTCACGCGTCTTAGCAAGCTCTAGCTCAAAGAGTCTAATTAGATTCGTGTATGTCCACACTGTCTTATTATCCTCCGTGATTACTTTCTCAATTTGTTTAGTGGCTATTTCAATTTGCCTTTCTGAATAAAAATTTTCCTGTAGTTGCTCGTATTGTCTCCTTCCCACTTTCACTGCTCTTCCAAAACAATAGCTTGATACGTTTGTGATCGCTACCCAGACTTTTGGAGCCACCTTCATCTATGTGCATTCCCCTGAGCTTATCATACATCCTATGTGACATCAGTGCATAATCTATCATCGACTGAAGCCTTCCTACCTCCCATGTTATTTGCCCTTCACACTTCTCGGTACTGTTGCAAATGATCAAATCAAGCCTTTCACACATATCCATGATCATTTTGCCTGTCGGGTCGGTATACCCATCTATATCTTCTATGTGCGCATTCATGTCCCCTAGTATAATTATCTATATATATATTCGTAATTGGCCCGATATGTCTTGGTTCGCAGTACTCCCGTCCTGGCCTCAAACAGTAGAGAACTACCCTGAGTATTATCATAGATCCTTTCCTTGGCAATTTCCTCCTTAAAAGTTCGATAGATCTCTAGTGCGGACTTCTTAATCATGCCCATTCTCCACATGTCAGTCTCCGTTTCCTTCACTTTCTTCTTAACCGATAGTTCTTTTTGGTTTGGCCACCTGCTGTTTTCTAAGTATTTACCAGTCAACTTCCTGGTTCGCTTCCTCCATTTTGTATCGACATTCTTCATGTACAAGTAGCTGAAAACCTTCCTAGTCCAATGCTCTTCCCCCATTTCTCTCAATCGCTTCTCAAATTTTATCTTGCTGCTAGCTTCCCTGCCCTCAAATGATGTCCATCCCATATCACCTTGTACTCCCTGATTTGGTGTATTCCCGTGAGCTCCTAAAGCAAGCCTATCTATTCCACGTTGCTTAATTTCTAATCTTGCTTGAACTTCTGATCTCATGCACTGCAATCAAGAACGATCGCAGTGCCAGAGTGCCCTCTAGTTAATTCTGGGAAACTCTATGGGCAGCGCTGCCATAGATGACGGGCGTTTCGCGCTCATCTGGCAGGCAAGGGAAATCTAGAAGGCTATGGTTCAGCGGATGCGGCTAGACCAAGACCGTGTGGCTAGAGGCCTAGACGATGCAATACACAATATGGCTGACATACAGGTGGGGTGGCACGGCCATTAGAGTTGTGAGTGCGGTAATGTGAAGTAATCCCCTGTAGTTGTTTGAAAGAGGGCATAGCATTGGCTGTGGTGTATTTATCGAGCCCCGAACGAGTCCATCACATCCTGTGAGTGGCCCAAGCACGTTCAGCTCAGGTGCATCAGAATTGTTTTTCTGATTTTTTACATGAGATATCAGCGACCTGGTGTAGGCTGCATTTTACGAGTGACTTCCCACAACGATCAAGTTTTACAGCATGTTCTGGTTGTGGTGTAACATGTATAAAGTAAAAATTGTTATTGAAATCAGTCTCTTTTTGAAAATAATTTTTAGGGATGCATACATACAATCATAACGTTCATTACAGCTGCTAATCTGAAATTTGATTGCACTACTTGCATGCAATCCTACAACGTTGCAGTGGCTGAAGTGCGGGTGAATACAAAAGCATGCATGCACATGCAAACTACCCAGCAAACCATTAATATTTAGAGGATGTCCACAAATGGTCTGAATATCCAATGTTATTTGTGGATATTCAGTGGATATTGAGTGGACACCTCTGTTTAAATATAAAAGTGGATATTTATAAAGTATTCGTGAACATTGTATCACCTAAGGGAGTGCAACCCGAAGGTCTAGCAAATCCCGGCCGTGGCGGCAGTATTTTTGATTAAGGCGGAAATGCATTAGGCTCGTGGACTTTAATTTAGGTGCATTTTAAGGACCCCAGGCGGCGAAATTTCTAGAGTCCTTCACTACGGCGTCGTTTTGGACGTTAAACCCCAACAATTATTAGCATCAAGAAGTCAGATATTTTATGAATAAAGATAACAGTAATGTGTAGCTTTTCTGTTTATGTACATTCAGCAATGTGATGCTTTCTTTTTAAATAGACATTTTTAAAAAATAACCTGATCTCTTCACAGACAATAGATCGACCCCGTCACATCTGATGGAGGTGCTGCTTCTTTCATGTACCCGACGCCCCCGTCAAGCTGTGAACGCAGCTCACGCCGCGGAGCCCGACGCCAGCCATGAGCAGTGAGTTAGCCACAGACGACAAAGCCCTCAACCAGAGTACAGGGTTTTACCCGATAAGCTGCCGAAGATCAAGACTTTGACATTGACCATGGCGAAAATGACAGCGCCTGAGCTACCTGCAGTGCTCCTACTCCAGCAATCCAAGGAGCCGCCAAGTTGCTGCAGTTTGCCACTCGAAGATCCAGAAAGCTGGCTTGGAAAGAAGTCACCGCGTCTTCAACGACTGGACCGACGATTTCAAGCTTCGGCAAGTCCTATTTCACTTTAGAAGACGCTGTTCGGACCTGGTTCGAGAATCAAGAGCGAAACATCGCAACGTGGGACATTTTTCAGGACAGATTCCTTGCCACTTTTTCATTTGTGATCCGCAAAAAAAAAAAAAGAAGCTGACACTCTCCTAGAAACTCTCAGGTAATTGAAAACTCGACGCTCTTCATGGAAGAGATAACGAAACTCTTCCGTCACGCTGACTCCGAAATGCCTGAGGACATGAAAGCCCGTCTCCTCATGCGAGGAGTTAAGCAGGAGCTTTTTGCGGGACTGATACGGAACCCTCTGAACAACGTCCAAGAATTTGTCTGAAAAGCGACATAGAAGTGTGGGGGTTCGGGCTAGTTGCTATGACATGACGGCAGATATAGCGTGAGAACAGAATGACGACAAAGGCTTGTTTCCTAGCTTGTCCCTTTGTCGTCATTCTGTTTTCGCGCTGTATCTACCGTCAGAAAGGATGACTACCAAAAGGACCCTTAAAATACGCACCCGACAATTCAATCCACCGCTAGACACCATGCTGTGCAGAGATCCAGCCACTCTACTTCAACAATATGCGTGAAACCATAAGAGCCATAGTGTGCGAAGAATTTCGCTGAATGTTCTTCATGCCAGCCTCAAGTTTCGTCAACCACAGACATCGTCAGAGAAGAAATTCAGCAATTGCTAGGCATCCTTGAGTCAGCGCAGCAGGAACCTCAAGCCATGAGCTACGCCGCTGCTGCCCAACGCTACCCTCCATCCCCACGTCTACGTCAAGAGGCCGCGCCGTCGAATTTTCGTCGCCAGACACCGCCGCTACCAACGTTTATAGATACTTTCTATAAATGTTGGCCGCTCTCACCACCTCCATCTCACCTACCTGCCTCCCATCGCTACATACCAAGGAAGACCGACGTTTGCGCACTCCTGACAAGCGCCCACTCTGTTACCACTGAGGAGAACTTGGCCACACATACCGCCGCTGCCAGTACCACCAAATGGGCCTACGCGACTTCGCCGTCAATGCCCCGCCCTCACAGCACGATGAGTGACCACTTCAAAACTGGCACCTTAGCGTTCCTTCCGTTCGCCATCCCCTGGACCTTACAGGTCCCCTCATCGACGACAGCAGTACAGCAGCCCCTACAGGGATCGTTCCGTGAGCTCATATTCGGAAAACTATAAGCATCAACTGATGGAGGTGCAGTTGCTGTACCGCGAAATTCGCGTTGCCAAAGGAATAGCCGAGCTGCAGGGAGGTAACGCTAGAGTGATGCTCACAAACTTCAGCAACGAGTGCAAGCACTAGAGCAAAGGTTGGATCGTTGCCTACGTCGAAGAAATACTGGAAGGCAGCAACGCTTTCGCCATCACCGATTCTGCCGAATGCACTCCTACGACTCAAGGCCTTCAGCCAGCTTTTGACGTAAATCCGAGCCTTCCGACGCATGAACAAGAACAACTCGGAAATCTGCTCCTTAAATAAAAGAAGTGCTTTTCGTCATTGTCAAGTATTCGACAGACCCCCGTCGCGAAACATCGAATCGTAACAGACGAAAATGCCAGGCCACTCCGTCAGAGCCTGTACAGAGTTTCACAGCGAGAAGGCGAAGACGTAAAAAAAAAACAAGTCGACGAAATGCTACGTGACGACATTATCCAGCCTTCAAAGAGTCCACGGGTGTCACCGGTGGTGTTAGTGAATAAGAAGAACGGAACTATATGGTTCTGCGTCGGCTATCCACCTAAAAAATATCACAAAAAAAGACGTGTACCCAGTCCCACGGATGGACGACGCCTTAGATTGACTTCACAATGAGAAGCCTTTTTCTTCGGTAGTCCTCAAGACCGGATATTGGCAAAGCGAAGTCGACGAGAAAGACCGACAAAAGACTGCCTTCATAACACTAGATAGCCTGTTCGAGTTCAAGGTTATGCCCGTAGGTCTTTGCTCGGTACTTGCGACTTTCCAACGAGTCATAGATACAGACCTGGCTGGCTTGAAGTGGTAGACTTGCCTAGCTTACTTGAATGACATCGCTGTGTTTTCGTCGAGCTTCAACGAACACCTTAAGTGCCTTGAATCCGTACTTCAAGCAATCAGGAGCTCTGCACTCACCCTAGAACCAGAGAAATGTCGCTTGGTGTACAAGGAGCTCTTGTTTTTGGTCACGTGATCAGGAAGACTGGCATGCGTCCAAATCTGCAGAAAACAGCTGTCTTCGCCGCCTTCCCGCCACCCACCGACAAGAAGGTCATGCATAAATTTCTCGGCTTGTGCGCCCATTATAAGACGCTTCGTCAATGACTTTTCACAGATCGCTAAACCAATAACGCAACTGACGAAGAACAACATTGATTCAATTTCAAGTGGCAAACAGTGCAAATTGAAGCATTTCAGAAAGCTTAAACGACGCTTGCAGACACCACCGCTATTTGCGCATTTTGACGAATACGCCGAAACAGAATTACACACCGACGCAAGCAGTGTACGACTCGGTGCCGTCCTTGTGCAAAAAATGTGCATTCAAAAAATTTAAATCAGAATTTAAGCCGGAATCAAGCACAAGGATTCTGCATAGCCGTCAAGTATTCTACCAGAGAACAACACCAAGTGATTCGAAGTGTTCACTAAAACTACCATGCAGGGGTCCTGTCGAGGCAATGTCAACGGTGGTTTAATGAAACTTGTTGTTGGGCTATTAATGAGAACTAGTAAGTACATGTTACAAGAAAATTAAAAGAAGCAAATCAACATGCAATAATGAATACAAGAAAAAGGCAGTAATTTTTTTTCTTTCTGGTGAGGTGTGCTTCTAGGATCACTTGATCCATCACCTCCTTGCTTCTACCTAGAATTGTCATGTTAGAAAATCTCGCCTCACATCCACACGCTATTCAGTGCATAGGCAAATGTGCCAAAAGATTATGCGATTGTGCTTGATCGAAAAAATCACGCTCTCTCGCTCGATCGTTTACCCATCAGCCGGTCTGGCCGATGTAAATCCGTCCACAGGTGAGCGGAACTTCGTAGACTACTCCCAATGCACAGGTGAGGTATACAATACGGCCTCGCATATTTGTTCCCACACTGAGCGGGCTCGGGTCCTCTGGAAATCTGTGGACACAGGCACTGCAGTTTTCTTGGCGCAAAAAACACCGCAGGTACTTCGAGTATACTGGCCACCTTTTTCAGGTTGTGTGCAACCTTATGGGTATACGGACAAGTACTGGTCTTTTTTCAAACCTCCGACATTCCTTTTCTCTTTAGCCTTTCGAAGCAAGGGTTCAGCCGCTGCCGCAACGACAGAGCGAGGATACCCAACCGACCTTGGTCGTCAAAGCTCTCCTGTATTCTGTGAGGGCAAAAACCTAGCCAACGCATCTTCCAAGCATATAGAAGCATTATCTCTTTTAACTACTTTAGATAGGGCAGTGTCATAGGCCATCAGCTCTATGCCCGAACTAGGCCCAACAGATGCACTCTTCTGTCAAAGTGAGACTAAAGTATTGTTAGCTCATGCGTGAAGGAGAACCGCTTGGCATTTCTGTAAGATTTCTTCAACTATGTTGGTGCGTGTTAAACCTGCTCTAGCATTTAAAACTAAAAAGAAGCTGTCCACATACTTGTACACTCTGCCCACACTTGCATTGTCTAGAGCCTGAGCTAACACTGTCAAGACAAGCTAAAAACCAGCCTGCACAGTACGGATGCACCACACGTGCCCATACACACGAGCTCTTTCCTTTCGCTTTTGCACGCTGCAGTGAATTTACTATCTGCATCTCCTTTTTTTCCTGCTCTTCCCTGTTTCTTGTCTTTCTTGTCTCCTTCCCAAAATCCCCAGGATAGGGTAGCAAACTTGATGTCTTTCTGGTTAACCTCCCTGCCTTCTCTCTTTGTCTGCTTCCTTCCCCTTCTTCCACGGTGACTTGCGTCGTCTAATTTTAATCAACAGTGGATTACACTGATAACGCGATAGACTAAATAGCTCATATCGCAGAAATTCCGGTGTCAGCGTCATTTATTGCGGGCAAAGAATCTGGCATTTCTCATAAACGAGAAGTTGCAAAAAAATGCTGAAACTAAAAATCCCGGCTCGCATCCGGAATCGTATTTCGACCTTCTGCGAAGAATCCTACCACAAAGCCACACCAATACTTGAAACTGTTTCGAAAAAAATTATGCATTTGTCATGTGCTGCGAAGGAGTCACATTAATGCATGTAAAGTAGCATCGAAAAGCGTAAACTCGCACAAGACGTCACACAATCTGAATTGAACAACGAAGTTCAAAGACTCGCCCAGTACAATGCACTTGGACAAGATCATTATCAGCACAGCGTCAATATTGTGGTGGCCACTACCTAGTCCAGATTAGGAGAGAACTGCCACTCATTCGCTTGGAATGGGCGAGGGCACCACAGTAAAGCCCAGAACTGCTTGCGGGCAAGTATTGGCTTTTTTGGCTAAGTTGCAAAACGATAAATTGTGGTGCAGTGGGCACTTGGCAACTATACATGAAATAAGCACTGGGTTGAAATGGCAAAAAGGTCCTTTCATTGCGGTTTGCTTGATGTTCTCACCAAGAAGTGCAGCCTCCAAGGCTAGCGAACGGGGCCCAATTAATCTTGGCATTCTGCTATTGAAGACGAAACTAGAGTGTCTTCATTGTTGACTAGCTGGTGTTATAAAGCGCACTACATAGCACATATCGTATGCAATGAATATCCTACTGATTCTACAAAGCACCATTAATACGCGTGAGCCAAAAGTTAATACAACCTTTCATTAGGCCTGGAAAACACTGCGAAGCGACCACACCCAAAGCGCAGATGACGAGCATCCCCACAACACGTAATGAAGAATAACGTCGCGTGATGCAACGATGCTTTCAATACGCGTCTGCGATATGTACACCTACAACTGAACAGTCTATACTCAAGCATTGATCGACCTTGGAGAATTGAGGCTATTACACCATTGAGTATACACTTCACTTCGATAAGGCCCTTCTTTGTGCTATAATGTCAGTGCTGATGTCATGAGGAACGAGCTTTTAAGCACCAGTGCTGCAAACATGTCTCGCAGCTTCATGAAAATACAGCTAACTAGGCCGTTTGAAGGCATTTCACATATCTAATATGGAATAGTGTAAGCTTGGGCTAGTCGGCGCGCAGTCATATTTGCAACTTTTTTCAGCGTGCGATCATAAGAAAAAATGGGTGGGGTAGACAAAAGGAGCGCCGACTTCCAACTAACCTTATTTCGCAGCATGGCAAAATAAATGCGTCGAAAAAGACGATACAGAACAGGAAGATAACAGAAGCCTAATCAATGCGTCAGTATCAAAACACTTCTGACGGGTCCTCGATTGCCTCAAAGCCCAACCAGATAATCACGTACTAACTGTGATAAAGACACAGATTTGGAGCTTTGCAGTTATCACCTAGCAAATGTTTTTTTCCCCGCATTCGTTAATGTTGAGGATAAGCTAATTCTTATGCCTTGCCAATATAAAACACCGATCGAAGAGGGGGGTGCAGCCACAATCCCTGGCAATGGATGCCAAGGTGCCCTTGCTACGTTATTTACGTATTTATGCACATTATTTCAGTGCTGCTCCAAGGCGGTCAATTATGAACCTGCCAGTTCGGCCAACATGGGCATTCGTCAGCAGAATCAAGTAGACGACTCCCATCGCGCATGGGACGTAGCATGACCTGCGTGCTACAGAGCAGGGGGCAGAGTTTACACGAGCTGTACTAACTCGTTTGCAAAGTCTGTGATTTTTCTCGGTGCACAAAAAAACAACAACACCAGAACGTTGGCGGTCAGACCAATCTTTTTTAGCTTGTGCAAGACATCATGCACAAAAGGTAGTAGGACAGGCCGGCTCTTCCTGACACTTCAAGTTTTACAAGTTTATTAAAAAAGAATCTTGGAACACAATAAATATATACATAAAGATGCTACATTTTCAGGAGGTCCAAAAGAAAAGAACTGTGGGAGGGCTTCCGGAAAAAATTGTACAGAAATATTTAGCGAGCACAGGGAATAAATTAAATACAGATTTACAAATATAATAAATAAACACATATACACACACTTATATACATATATATCTATATATGTAAGAGAAAAACCTGTCTGAGACTGCGCTGTTGGCACAGAAAGAATTCATTCTATGAAACTTTGAAGAAAGACGCCTAGTATGAGCTCTCTTTATGGACTTTAAGAAAGCCTTCGACAGCTTGAATCATAAAATACTGCTTGCTAAGCTAGAAAGCTATGGGATTCCAGGATGTGCCACTCAACTCGTGAACTCTTATTTGTCCCATCGACGTCAGTACGTTAGCATTAACGGGCACTTGTCATAAATGCTAGGTCTTCACTTAGGTGTACCGCAGGGAAGTATACTGAGTCAGTTCTTGTTCAATCTATACATTATTTACATTGTTAATATTCATGATAACTCATTCTACGTTATATATGCCAATGACACCAGCATTTTTTCAGCGGTAAAAATTGTGACGAATCGATTAGAACATCTAATGAAATGCTAGTTGCCCTTAAAGGCTAGTCAAAGTTAAATACACTAAAAATTAACATTGCCAAGACAAAAGTGGTCAATTTCTGCCCTAGGGGTAGAACTCTTGTGGGCCTTTGACTCATGGCACCAAAAATATAGAAATTATACCGGCATTTCAAACTCTTGGTGTTTGGTTCACAGAAAAGCTCCTATGGGATGTGCATATTAATCTCGTGTGTTTAGCTGTCTCGCATTTTGTTGGTCTTTTATAGCACAATAATTACTTTCTTCCTACTGATATCAAGTGGTAGCTCTTCAAATCGTTGTTTATGCTACAAGTGAATTATTGTAAACTTGTATGGGGCACTGGCGTGCATGCAGCCTTAAAAAAGCTCCATGTTGTACAGAAAAAGGTTTTACCCATTGTGTAAAACTTAGCCAGAGATCTTCCTTCCGCGCAACTCTTTCAAGCTGCTGATATCCTAACGGTTTTCAAAACTTACAACTTGCGCCTTGTTCTTCACTATCAGTATAAAATAAAGAACAATATTTCAATTCTGGCTGATATAGCAGAGTTGGCTGAATACTTTTCTTTCTATTCCTTACGATTCATGAAAAAGTTCGAAACAAGAACACCACACACAAACTACGGGGCTCAGATGGTGCGAATAACTTTGCCTTCTGTATTAAACCTTTTATTGCTAAGTGGTTTCTGTATTTCATCTTCCAGTCCTGCATCAGAAATCTGAAGATGACGCACAATGTTCCATAGCTTCGTGCTGGCTACCTGGCATAACGCTGATTTACACTCCGAGAAATTTTAATTTCATGAAACAAACAAGGAGCAGTAGCAAATATCGCACTTGAGGAGTTTTTGCCAAACTACACAAGGAGCACCATCAAGACATTTTGCGCACTCCTCGTATGTAGAATGCGCACTGTAAGCTGTTTTGCACACTGACAAAAAGAGCTAGTATGCAGGAACTAAGTGTCCAACGCATCAGCTATGTCTTTCATGTCTATGTCTTGTGCAACTCGCGAAGTGGAAGGTGGTCTCTGCCGGTGCCACGCAACTGGAGAACCGCGGCCAAAGCAAATTCGCCTCGGCACGCCACTGTGTCGGGTTGTCTTGACTTGATGCTTGTTAGGCAACAGTGCACGTGGGAAGTATGAGAAGCCAGCTGGGTACCTGCATGGAAATTACAAGGCTCAATATATTTTATTTTGAAATACGCTTTTTATAAGGGCAGACTGGCTCCACAGCTATCTTGGTAGGGACATTATTCATTCTATCAATGAAACACACACACAGAGCAATGGCATCCTAATCATGGTTCTTTCTTCATCTGTCGGGTTTCTTCCCCCTAAAGCATTTCACTTTTATTTTTTCATAATACCATCACATTACCTTGCAACAAATGCAACGTACGTGCACCGCACTGTAGGCACTCCTGCCTAGGCGACCACTACTGCCTTAGTTGCTGGCAGTATTGAATAAATAAACTAATTCAAATAAAACTAGTAACATTAAGTACTTCCAATGTCTACGTTACCTGCTCTTCAATAATACCATAATAAAAATGTAGAGTATAATGTGTTCATATACTCTTACTAACTTATAAAAAAAGTCTTGTAGTTTCCCATAAGCATTGTTGCGATAGACGTAGTGGTGATGCAAGAAATGACACGATAAAGTGGTGCCTTTAAATGCTGTATCGCGAGGCTCACAATGATATATACACAAAAACACGCACAGAAAGTCTTACTTATTCACCTTTAACCTGTGTAATTTGCACAGCGGTAATTGTGAGCAAGCACCAAGTAATGAAATCCAACAGTAGTTCTTAATGAACATTACTCAGGGTATATAGGTATCCAATCAAATTACAAGTTCACTTGTCCTTCTTAATCGAAAAGCTAGAAGTAAAACCACTGCCGAGCTAAAAATGTGGCAAATGACAGTGAAGGAAAGAGCACAGCGTTCCACTTGAAAGGGAGGGAAATGTTCACCCCTCCCTCTACGCGTCAATATATGAGATTCACAATGCGCCCACCCCTTAGGTAGTTAGTGGGGTAGGGCATACATACATACATACATACATACATACATACATAAAATAATGTTCTTAAAACATCAGAGGGACTAGTTATTTTTTATTATACAATAGACTATATTAATCCTGAACAATATTTTCATGTGAGGAAGAGTGACGCAAGCTTGGCTATGGGCAACTTGACGTACCACTGAGCTTTGTAGATTGGGCCTTTGCCCAATGAAATGGTACCTTGGCTTTGCAATGAGGCAGTTTAGGCCACGTAATCTGCATTTTCGTTTTTCTGTGCTGCTCTGTGCCTCTTGGTAAAGCCCAAGACTACCTGGGAGAGGCAGTATTGCCAGAACGAAAGCCTTCGAGATAAAATGGCGTCTCGCTACTTTATCGCTAGGGGAGGGTGCTCCTCGTACCAGTGTTGTACACGTTCCTCTAAAACGGGAATGAAAGCTCATTCCTTCCCAGTTTTCGAACGAGTTCTTCGTTACAAGTTCCCTAGATATAGAAGGAACTCGTTACAGTCACATTAAAAAAAATGAAACATGTTACATTAATGCTAATTTGAAATTTTTATCGACATATAGGGCTGTATAAAGTGAGAAATTTAATGTTCATTTAGCGCTGCGTATACTTTACGAATTGAACATCGACAGAGACAAGTTATATGTCGATGGAAGGAGTCTAAGGAAATGATTCCTAGACAAGCTTTTTCAGAGGTCACCGGTGATACTACAAATATTTTGAACTGCGACTTCAACGCTAGTCTATTACAAGTGCAACATATACGGCACTTTCTACAGCAGCTTTCAAATGAGCAGTCAGAATAGCACACTTCAATACAAAACATTATAGCGTGAAGTAGCTTGTATCGCTGAAACACTGGAGTCTGCATGGCGTTGCTGGTTGTGCACAAAAAATAGAGTTGTCCGTGAGTGAAGTTTTGAGATAACTACAGATAAATACTAAAAAGCAGTGCGAGTGCGAATTGAACCCAAGCCTTTTATGTAGCAATTAAGCAGCTGGCGTTCTACCAAACAGTTAGGTAATTGCTTGAAACTGCTTGGGTAAAGAAAAATATACAAATATGTAATTAGACGAGTCTTCTTAACGCATATAGTGTTGCGAGACAAGAACGTACAATGACGCCACGTGTCAGCGTATCATCATTGCATACTAAGTGCGCGTTTTGAAGGCCCCATGTTATAGAGTGCTCACATAATGTCAACAGCTGCGTAAGTTCGCGTTGGCCTAACTGATGCCTAATAGACTCTTCAATAATTTGCAGGAAGGTACTTTGCAACTGAACTTGCAGTGAGCATTCTAAAATACCTTGAAACTACGAATGTTAAACTTGCTCAAGCTCGTTTCCTTGCGACAAAGTTCACCGAGAACTGAAGTCATGCTAAGCAACTGATAAGGCGACACACATGTAGCCAAATTACATTATCCCATTTCACTTTTGAAGGTGAAGCTCAAGTGTCATCCAAGTTTTCTTCAAGATGAAATTTTCACACATGCACCAATACAAATACGTTTCATGCACAGAAAACAGCACTGAAAGAAACAATACATAGGCTGTTAATGAGGGCTGGTTCAATATTGCAGTGTGAGTAAATAAAATAATAGCTATGAAACAAATACATTGTTCGCACTTAGCAAAAGCTTCATCTCGATGTCGGTAAATAACAGACAAGCTTCGTTTCATTGCTAACATTTTGTTGGCAATGTTGAAAAACCATTCTACCAAGTGCTTGATGGTTCTGCCGTGTTGTACACAAATAAGAACAAAGTGAATCGAGGTTGTAGGGGTGAGGGAGAGCTCAGCGGGTGCAACAAGAATCTATCGCTGGATGTAGTACTTGTATTGTTTATTGCGTGCCAGTCATTATTGGTGCGGTGGCTGTAAAATTAATGACAACAAAAATTATAAACCGATAGCCACAGATATACCTGGCATGTTAAATACATGCCTGGCCAAACGCGACCGTTGCAGGCACCGGACAGGTGCCAATGCGGCACTCCCTTCCATTACGCTTCGGTCTTCTTCCCTGCCATTCACGCACCCGTATGTAGAAAGACAGGTTAATTGATAGCTGGGGGCGGCATGCACATGACACTAAAGGGACAATTGAGCAATGGAGCAGCTAAAGTACATGTGACGAGAAAAACACTCCCAGGAACTAGGTCACAGCGTTGCAGTCCTGTGAGTGCATGAACGTAATACATATACGTATAAATGTCCGAAGCGTATGCTGTATGCAGCAAGGGGGCTCACTATGAAGAGGTAGAATTCCAAAGTGCAGCTTTGACACCGTTACGTTGAGGCCTAAGACTATTCATGCGCCATGGCAAGCCACTGCGCAGTATTACGGTAGTTAGCACATCGGTGCTTTAGTCACTTTCTGGGCCTCAGCGTTGTGATTGGTTCCTCTGTCCTATGTGCGATTAACCCATTCCGCGACGATCATTGGCCCCTTTTTAAGACACCATTGAACTGCACAATGCATCGACTATGCCGCAAGGTCACAGACGCATCGCAGTACCACCAGAATGCGCATGCACACACACACACACACGTACACCTCTGTACTCTAGGTAGTCCTCGTGCCCCAAGGGGCGTATACGGCGAGGTACATTTCGGCTACGTTCTGAAGTATGTCTACATCTGTTTGCTCATCCCATTTCAGATCGTAGATTATCCTATGATTGGCTAGGATCTGATTGCTTTTTGACTGTGACTCATTGAGAAGTTGCTTCAGGAGGTTCCACTTGCCTCCTACGCGCATCTGCCCATGGACTGCCAAGGAAACCTCGTTCCATGCTGCTTGTTCAATTCTTGGCAGTAGACTTTGATGTCGCGATTTAAAATCGATACTTTCTTGCACAGCCTCCAATTTAGTCTCTGTAAGTGCGCATCCATCCTGTCGACTTTAGGTCTGTTTCGACTATTTTTGGTAACAGCCTAAAGGTCCTCTTTTAGTTTCAGTATGAGGTTCACGAACGAATCATAATCATCGGGGTTCTTTGCCCGACATTTACGGAAGGCATCCCAATCTACTACCACGGCCGCTCGATCTCCCCCTCTGGTGCGGCCCGCCGAATGCTCCTCTCCGCCTGTGAGAGCGCTAGTTCCCTTTCAACCCGCCGCGTTGGCTATGGCGCTAGCTATCGGCGACGCGGGGGTTTCTCTCAAAGCGCTCTTCAGCCACAGTGAGCTATCTGCGCGGGTACTTTCATGAGGTTCTGCTCAGTGTTTTGGCATGCTTCACTCCAGACGCTCTCATGCACAGGTTGCAGTCACTTTAGCTGGAACAGAGGTAGATGGTTCCTGATACATGCGCTCAATTAGATGCACGCGGCGGGTTTTAAGCTGTCCCATTGAGGCAACGAGGAACCACACGATCCTCGTCTTGCTCTCGCTCGTACGGCAACGCAGTATTATGTTAAAAATGTTATTGTGGATTATTAAAGCGTGGTGGCTCCGACTTTAATGTCAACTAAATAGCCGAGGCTTAATGTATATTTTATTTATGCGGCTACCGAGCGCATTCATTTCCGCGACGTACATGTCCGGATTATATGAATCGGACAATTATCAGTAATTATTCTTCGTAAATAGTCTGAAATAAGCATGATTTAATACTCAAATGTACATAGTGGCAGATTTCACAAGCGGAGGACTTTGCGGGAAAGTGGTTTTCGAGAAAGTTTCAGTATATTTTCTAGAGAGCTGTTGAGATCTCCAGCCCAGTTGGCCAAGAGTGGCCTCAGCAGCTTCTTGATAAAGAGCTCACACAGTTCTTCACAGTGGTACGGGTCTCTGCAAGCGGAACACCACATCAGAGGGCAGCTTGTGAGGTGTGGAAGTACAGCACTTGAGAGCAGCTTGCATATTTGTCCACAACGACGGATCTCTGCTGAGTGTAGCGCTTTTTCAGCGAAGGTACAGACCAGCTTACACAACCAGACAACTTGAGGTCGGGGGTAGCTGAGCCCTCCTTGGTCAAGGCTGAAGACAAACTGGTATGCACCCTCGCGTGAAGCTTTTCCTTTCAACTGCAGTTTGCACGCTGGGCATGCTACCTGCAAAGTCAAGAAGTCCATGTATTGCGTTTTCATTTTGTGCGTGCGTGCTAAATCTGATGATGTAGTCGCCAAACAAATCTTACCTTTTCTTCACAAACGAAAGCCAAATATCCTGCCAGGTAAACCAGCGCGGTGAAGTCAAACAGGACGGGGACTTCATCGTACTTCATCACGTGCTGAATTTTCCACAGCACAGCAAGAGCTTCATCAGGAATGGCTGGAGTTTTTGCTCCATGGAAACTCTTCGTAGCTCTCAATGCCGTTTGGCACTCCGAATTAGAGGGCGCATTGCCGCTTCTGGCTGCCTCTAAAATGCCAACCTGCACATATTAAGAGACTTTTACGTTCTGCACTAACAAAACGCATGACGCTAAACGAACCTTTAGCAATTTCTCTGCTGTGAAGACAGCTGTTCTGGCGTCAACTCGGTCGTTGCCGCCATTGAATTGGCGGAAGCAGCTGAATAGCGACTCAACAGGATCACTGTTGAGAGCCCGCGTCAAGGTGTACTTGAAGCTGAAAATAGTAATAAACCATTATATAGAAAAACTCATTTCCAAAACATAATGAGCCATTAGTTATCAAAGTTGAACAATTCATCTTTCTTTAAAAGTTAGTATACTTGCCCGACGTCATTCAGGAGGTACTCCACAACAGCAACCGTTGATCTTGTCGTCATGATGGTTGCTTCATACGTCTCCTTAGTGAGGGACTTTGCTCGACACTTCGCGCTTTCCAGCTTGATGTCCTCAAGGTAGCTAATGAAGTCTACCTCAAGCCATGTGAGTCGATCGTCTTCACGTGTGACAAACGGCCTTTGCCTAGATTTCCAGCCAGATATGTCATGTAGGTCATACCACATCCCAACAATTTTCATGAATGTGATTGTCGATCCGCAGTCCCTGAATTCCGAAGCCCTCTCGTGAGCTTTCGGATTCTTCTGAAGGAACTCCAGGCTGCTAATTACGACAGGTGAAAATATTAAGGTGGCGCGAGACACTTTCATTTTTTCTAGATTATTAGGCTCAACGTGAGATCGGCTTAGCAGTCGCGCTGGTTTGACGAGCAAATTTTGCTGAATCTCATAGAGAGCCTTTAGAAAAACGCCTCCTCTAATTTTTTCGGTTCCGTCAAACATCTCTCTTTCTAGCAGATTTGTTCTTAGGTTTTTGATGAGGTGGTTAGGGTCAAATGAAAGGAATAAGGGGTCATTTTTTCGTACTGGATGCGGCACAACATGCTGCAGAGTGTTGTCATCAGACATTCCTCGAAACATGGCGGTGTTTGTCTGATGGTTGTCCGTCACAATACGAACAACGAAAAACCCTGCGTCCTCAACAGCTTTCAGCACGTTGAACGTCAGACTGCGGAGCCGGTCATGTTTAAGGTTCCTGGTAAAAAAATATCCGACGGGAACCACGTAAGCCGTGGAAAGCCCACGCAAAACAAAACAAAGGAGCCTGTTGGCTATTTCAGTGGCACCACCAGCTTGAGGTTCGCAGTCGATATCAACGAGCCCGAAAATTCTATCAACTTGACGATCATAGATCAGTTTCTGCTGTATTGACATTTCGTCAATGATAAGGCTGCAGTAGGGCTCTTTTTCTGACCGCAAGCCTTGTCTCTCTACTTGGAGCCGTTCCCTTATCAGGCTTGTTACACCCGTCTCTCCTGTGGAAGATCCGACAAACTTTTGTAGGGTGCTTCGACACGGCAGCTTCAGCAGCTTCCTCCCCCGTACATGATCGTAGCTCTTGCACGATGTCGCCTTCCACAGTACACATTCCCGCAGCGTGGGCTCCTGCCACGTTGGACGCGTCTTATCGAAGTTGATAATTTGTTCCATGACAAATTTCGCAGTCCTATCTCCTTCATGCGCGGCTGTCGCAAGGGCCTTTAGAGCTTTCACAGCACGGTTCTTTTCATATTCCTCAACTTTTCCTCGGAATTCGTCGCAGTTTTTCTGAAGTTCTTGCAAGCGCTCGTTCAGTCTCTGCACTTTCACTTCCAGGCGATGTGCGTTTCGTTTAGTCTCTGCTATATATCCAGCCAGGTCGAACGTCGTCTGGCATTCTTCATGTTTTAATCCGCTTTCAAGATGTTCCTTACCACCCGTAGACTCGCCCGAAGCTACGTTTTCTTGTGCCTTGCACGGGGAAATCGAGTGGCCGTGTGACTGGTATTCAGTGGCTGTGCCTTCAGCATCAGGTTCTTCTAGACGAGGACGTTTTCTTTTTTTTTTCTTCTGTCACTAACGCCGGTTTCCCTAAAATTCTCGCTTCCGTGTGCGCGCCACGTGGCAGACGAAGAAAGCTTTTGCGCTCCTTGCAATTAGAAGGCAACATGTAGGTTGGGTAGGACGGAAACTGAGTTGGCACGGCTGTTGGCAGCAGCAACTTACGTTTCATTCCTACCTTGTAGTCGTCTGCTGTGAAATGAAGCGAACACACGACAGTCCTGGAGCTGGGCTCCCAATGGCTGCCCTTGTCACTCCCTTCGCGGGAAATGTTCCGCAGCCAGGCATTCCGGAGGTTTTCCTTGGACGGCAGCTCGTGGTAGCACAGTTCCGGGTTTCGTGAAGCATTCGACTTACAAAGCGGCACACAACAATTTTTAGGCATCGTATGCACTGGAATTCATCCACGGACTTCTAAACCTAAATGAGGTCCAGAGAAAAAAAAAGGCATCGCATGCTGACCGCACGACGGCAGGATACAACTGTCGCAAAGCAGGGAGGATTAGCGAGATTCCACCTTCGCGCGAGGCGGTGCAAGCAGGTGCACGGGTCATTTCTTCGCCGATATGCAGCGCCCCCACCTGCCGTCGTGGCCTGTCAGTCAACTTTCCCCTTCACGCGCGCTCTTTTGTTCGCGAGCCGAATCGGCGGGCCGCACCAGAGGGGGAGATCGAGCGGCCGTGCTACTACACTGAACGCCCTCAGGCGAGCTGCCTTAATTTTCATAGAAATCTCTACAATAAAGTGGTCACTTTCCAGATTTTTTTGCTTATTGTGTGCAAATAACAAGCATATCAAGGTATAGTGATGCCATGATCTTACCAGGTGAACGAGACGTGAGGTAATGCGAGTTAGTTTTTATTTTTGGTACCACGGTCACGCCAATGAAGACCTTTCACTTCGCCCGAAAAGGCTTGAAACAGCAGAGTGCGCAAGACAGCCATGTAAAAAAAAAAAATCGATTGCACGAGATAAAAAAAAATGATATGAAGTATGGAAGCGCATTACCATAAGATAGCCAGTTACTTCGTGCATATATGTGTGTGAAGCACGTTAAGGCAGACCAGCGAGAACATACGATGGAGTGGCTGATCACTGGAAGACGAAGAGGAAGAAAAAGCTCGTCATTCAGAGACATAAAAAGAAGGGGGAGGGGGGGGGGGCTCGCGCAGGAGACAGGAGAGACAGTTTGGAACATGGTCGCAAAGGGCCGAATGGCGACTGAACCCGCATCATACGTTCCCTCGGTTATCCTTGCAATCTGAAACTCATTGTCTTCTACGACATGTCTACATTCGCCATTCGACATGAAACGTAATTTAGTACCTTCCCTCATGATGGGTGCGCGCAGAATGCTTTCTTCAAACGGGCGTGTAAGTTTGGATGATTGCCCTCGCAAAACAGCTGGCAGGAAATATACAAGATATCCGCTTCACAACTGCGAAATGTGTTATCTGTGTCGAAGGTCGCTACAGTATAGTGTTGGAGTAATCCAATTATAAATATTGCCCTTATTACCGTAATGTTGGCTGACAGTGGCCGATATATTGGGCGCGTAGCAGACGACTGCCACTTTGACGGAGCTCTCATCACAAAGAAAGCCCACGAGTCCAGCGCAACAGTGCGGGAGTTTCCCACTAAAGGCCCTCACTCTTCCCATGTATTCGCGCGACGCATAGAATATCATACAATTATATCTAGATAGGAATCTGGCACTGGGATCGTATGCCCCGATGAGAATTAAGGGAAGTGCAAGCTTCAGATTGAATTGCGTTAGCTTGCAAACTTTATACAAATCTTTTTCTACAGTTTGTTTTGTTCTTGCCACAGCGTAGGTAGTGGGGTGCGGTGCAAAGCACTGAAGCAGTGCCTTTGTTGTTGAAAGAGGCTGAATAACATTAAGTGTCTTGATTTGCTGCAAAGTTGCAGCTTTACAGGTAGCATTTGATAGTTGAAGCGAAGCATCATCCACTTACCACAGCACATAAATGTAGCGTCTCACGCCAGTGCAGGATATTACTTCAAGTTTATAATTTTTCGTAAGTGCGTATTGCCAAACCTTGTTTAAATCGACTACAAAACGGCAGTGAAACAAAGTAGACACACCGTCACGCTCCTCTGACTCGACTCCACAAGCAAACGAGAGGTGCGTTAAGGGCAGACGCACCTGGCATCGTAGCAGACAATTACTTTGGTTTTTTTTTCTTTGTGCACTTAAACTACAGTAATACAACGCTTCGTTAACTGTTTCTCACTGAATACTGTACTGCTATTTCTACAAATAATAGATAATGTGCATTTTCAAGAGCAAAACAAGAATTTCTTTTGAAGTATTGTACGGAATATTTCATTATATATTGAGACCAAATCTGGAACGCAATAGCAGAGCAGTGCATACCCTGGTGATTAAATATGTCTAGGTCTCACTTCAACCTCAAGCTCACGAAAACTTTTTGCAACAAAATTTCCGCACAAAAAAATGAAGCAAGTTCCAGTTAGATACAACTTCATGTCGGTTCGTATTACACTCGGCAAACAAGCATCGTGAATCTCGAGAATGAGATCCATCCGAAGCAGATTCGAAGCCTGTAGTTCCCAATAATTTCTATGGGGGGTACAAGAGCCACTAAAGGAGCCCACGTAGACACTAGCGCCAGATTCGCCTCTAGGTATTATTGTATGAAAATCTATGACGCGATACTTTGAGATCACTATACATCTTTTCACAGGAGCACTCTCGGACCCTTAGCGGCGCGGGTCGAGGGTATGTTCTCAGTGTTGACATCATGCCAATCATGCATTGGGCTGCGCATGCCGTACCTGCACACATGGTAAGCTTGGATTTAATGTGTCTAATCGGCGCCCCCTTTGGATAAAAAATTACTGCCGTGGCAGGAAATTGTGTGTATTTGAACAACAGACCAACTGGTCATCACTGTGTCGTTTATGAGTGCACGTACAATCAGTGCAAGAGGAACAATTTGAGTGAAACTGTGTCTGCAGCACTATACGCCACACGTCGAGTGCCGTTGTTAAATGTTCGCGCTGCATTGCTGTCCGTCGTCGCCTGAATTGCAGAAGCAGTGGGTGTCGTCAGTAAATCAAGAAAACCTCCACGTGTCGCGGAGGTTCTTTCAGGGCTCTGTTCACGACAATTCATTGGTGGCAAGAAAACTGATAAGAACAACGGTTTTGTGCTGCATCTTGAACACAGAAGAAAGGTACACATGCAGCCACTCGTATCTAGAGCTCCCAGCTTGCCGCTTTAACTGCTCTTTTCTGCAAAAATATGCAAGTACTATGATGCTGAAATAATACGAAACATAGCTACACTGCATGCACCCTTTTGTATAATTCAAGCATGATTAGAAGCTTGTAGCTATTGTGAAGTAGCAGCTGCGACTAATACCATCCCCACTCATGCACCCATGCTGCTCTAGATGCTTGCAAATCGCTGAAGGTACTGCGCTTGCTGTTACTAGAACAGGCGCGTTTGCGCTTGAGAAACACGACACTGACATTATCTCGATGAAGACACGAGGCAGACGCAAACTATCAGCCAATGAGTCGCCTAACCCATGGTCACACAACGCCACCGCCTCCTCATAAGACAGCATTTTATAGTAGTGTAACATGGATGGCAGACCAAAAACACCAGCGAAATGCATCCACGGACCTGTCGTTGGCGCACCTTCGGGAGATCTGCGGCTGAGTGAAAATTTTCCCCATGTCGTTGCTTCAAACGACCACGAAGCCGAGAATCTTCGGGGAGTTAACAATGCCCTTTCCGAGGTTTTCGCGGCGTCTGAATAGGCAGCTCGAGCACCCAAACGGAAGTTTTTTCTTCACTTCCCTATTGTGTCCACCATCCGTGTCCCTCGTCACCATGGATTATGGCGAGAGCTGTGCTGCATAGCCGGAGAGTGACAATGGCAGAACGGGGAACATGTCTGAAAATGAGGTGCAGGTGTGTCGGTGTCACTGTGCCTGCCCCAAATGTGATTACAGAATTGGCCAATGAAAGATAGTGAGCACGACAAGCACAGGCGGGGTTTTCGAGAGATCACCAGCGGACCGTTTGTGCTTTTGCATTGTACATAGGCCGAGGACAAGAGAAAAAACCACTCCTAAAGACAGCCCGCAGACCAAAATTGGTGTCGTGTGTCTCTATTGCAAATTCACCGGCGATGAAGCTGCCGTTCAACTATGCGGAGCTCATTCTTGCATCACCAGGGCAAAGGCACACTCAGACAGCGACAAGTCTGTCAGTGGCAGTGACTATATCACAAAAAACAGTCTAAGCAAACCTAAAATTGGCGAACACAGACTTTAACAAAGATCTCGCACCAACGAATAATGCACCAGTTCGAGTACATCCAGCCCGAGATAATGAGTTTGTCAAACTCTCACATTAAACGGCGCGCATTTCAATAGGGCAACGTCCTGTCATGAAAATTTCAAAACATGTATAGACCTCTTCTGTGTTTGTAAACAGGGATAGGCGCCGTCTATATATGTAGGTTTGTTGTAGTGACGTCACGGCATGTAGGCTCTGTCCAGCTGTCCATAGAATGAATATACAGACTCTGTATATAAACTTTTTGCAGCTGCCCTGCCGTGGTGGTCTAGTGGCTAAGGTACTCAGCTATTGACCCGCTGGTCGCGGGATCGACTTCCGGCTGCATTTTCAATGGAGGCGAAAATGCCGTAGGCTCGTGTGCTCCAAATTGGGTGCATGGTAAAGAACCCCAGATGGTCGATATTTCCGGGGCCCTCCACTACGTCTTCTCTCATAATCGTATGGTGGTTTTGGGACGTTAAATCCCACATATCAATCAATCAACTTTATGCAGCTGTACGGGAAACACAATGCCCGATGACAGCACCACTTCATTTTCCTAGCGTACATTGGTAATTACAGGGATCGCCACGGGAGGCTGCGACTTGTCCACGCGTGCATGCGGGATCAC
This sequence comes from Rhipicephalus annulatus, assembly GCA_013436015.1. Lineage (NCBI taxonomy): Eukaryota > Metazoa > Arthropoda > Arachnida > Ixodida > Ixodidae > Rhipicephalus > Rhipicephalus annulatus. The sequence goes on from WOVY01010731.1 coordinate 53,322, forward strand.
ACTGAAAGAAGAAAAAAACATCACAGCATATCCACAGAGTGAATGATGATGAGTGGGCGAAGCTTCAGAGGGTCTTATTGATAAATGGTGAATCCGTCCGTACGTTCATCTGTCTGTCTGTTTGTTTGTCACTCAGACTAGCACCACATGCTGAGTCATCCATAAACTAGGTGGTGACGAACCGGTCACAGTAGAACAAAAAAAAAGCCCACAGCTTCAGGAGCTTCACCCCTAAAAAGTACTCAAGGTCACGAGGTGCGCATAACGTATTCTCTTTGCCATGCCATATCTCCTCGCTAAGTTTCCGGCGCTTTCGTCGGGATAAAAGAAAAAGAAAGCGATTGCAGCGTGCGACGAATCTTTAACTTCGATTGTACTGGACGGACTCGCACTGGTTGAGTTCATGAGGCAATAAGCTCTTTTAGTGAATCCATTCTATGGTTAGTTGAAAAAGTGTTTCAGGGCCTACTTACCATGCTTGGATGAAAATATACAAATTTGTTTCAGTTCCTTTAGGGCTTGCAAGTGTGTTATACAGTTGAAGTTGCTGGTTTTTATTTTTTAGTGCCATTTTGAAGCAGGTTCAGAGCAGTTATAAAGGAAAACCCTAATTTGAAGTAGCATGTACCAGCATTTCTCTTTTGGAGCAGTTTGGAGCAATCGGAGCAGCACTTCCAATTTTGTGATGCCCATCACGTCGTTGCAGTTCATGTCCTCCCATGCGTTAATGTTTTTTCACGCTGGTAAGTCACTTTGATTGTATATAATGTATGATATCCTTCATCGAGGTAAAAAGAAAAATATAGTTTTAAATGCGCAGCATTTACACAGTCGCATGATGTCGCACTTTGGCGACTTCAACGTCCATACCCCCCCCCCCGTTTTCCTTGCGCATGCTCGCGTGTCGTGCCGGCCCAGGAAGACGTCCCGCGAAACTGTCGCTCCAGGAGCCATTAAAAGGGCCCTGAAACACTTTTGCAAATAAGTATGAAATATATTCACTGAAAGAGCTTATTGCCTCATGAACTTTATACCGCCAAAAATTTTAAAATATCCGTCCAGTACGAGCGGAGTCACAAATATTTGTCGCATGATGCTGAAACAGCATTCTCGCATCTCTTGTCCCGACGAAAGCGCTGGAAGCTAAGCAGAGATCAGGAGATGACAGGGGCAAAGAAAATACGTCGCGAATCCCTACTAACCTTGAGCACATTTTCTTTTTTTTTCTTTCTTTGATTACGCAGGTTTTCAGTGCGATCGTGCTCGCATGCGATAAAGCCCCGGGGCTCTAGCACGCGTGGACAAGTTGCGGCCTCCCGCGGCGATTCCTGTAATGACCAAGTGTGCCATGTTTAAATCAGCCAATGACTAATATGACTTCTACGAGTGATTTATGAGCATCTTGTATCATTTGTCCAGATAATAGGAAGTAAATTATAGCTGACTTTGATAATTTATTGTGAATTACAGGCCGCCTGCTGCCTTATATTTGGCTCACACGTTCTCGGAAGCCTCTACTACCGATCAGCAGCATTTTATGACCATGCTTAAAAAGTGTTTTAGCGCCCCATCAAAGACACCACCGGGCACTCAGCAAGCAGAGCCTGGACAGTGAGTGCGCGGACATCTCCCCCGTACCCCACTCCCTCGAAAATGGGCGGTGTGTATATAAGAGCCAGAGCGCGCATTCGTGATTCACGCAAGGGTGTTTTTACTTGGATTTTCTTGACATGATGCTTTGCTTGACACGAGTAGATGCAATGGAAGCAACAGTTTCTTTAATCAGTAGTTAGACACAACCCAACATCAGCGCCCCACCGCTCGTTCAAGGCAACGCTTCTCCTTCATTGAATAATTATTAATAATAATGACAAAACAACAATTAAGGATTCCCAAACAATACCTTGTTATGCAACATTCACGCGATGCCCTCACCACTCTGTGACGAATTCACCCGAGTTCCCCCCCTGCCCCGTGGGATAATGCGAGCGGCTTTTTCTTGGGTATTGCATATAGCCCAATTGCAGTGGTTATTATAGAGCACCGCATGCCGCCAACACGCTCTAGCTCAACCAGCGAAGGTAAATGGTTCGAGCAATGAAACGTCTAGTTACGACTACAATCCACACCTCTGTGCTAACTTTTCCTGCTCTTCAGTGGCATGTTCCAAACGACGTTCAACGAATTTTCGCTGTTTCAACATTTCATACGTCGCATATACGTATGTAGTCTTTTCGATATCTTTGTTTCGATTGTGCTGATAGAACCTTCAACATCCGAGTGCAGTGAATCACGTACGGTTAGAGTCTGAGCATTGCTGTGACACAAGTGCTACTTGATGGGAAGTTACATGCTTGTGTTCCCTTGAAGAAGCAACTCCATGTTGCTGACAGTGTAAGTAATGACGACAGTGTAATATGTTTGCAAAACATCGCCACGTTTAACAATCAGTCTCATGCAGCCACAATGATGTACTGCTCGCTAACGGCTTGATACTGCGGCGAATCTGTGAGGCAGGCTGAATACCAATTACCTCGGAGTACCATTCAGTTCATAAGTCAATCCATGCTTGTGCAGTTTTCTGCAGCACGCACAGAATTATGCAAGGCATCGTTGATGCACGGTCCATCAGCTGACACCACTACTTTTTGTACTGGGATAAAAAATGAGAAAGCAAACATTTAGTACTTCTATCATTTGGAAAAGTACTTTGGTCCGATATACATTCATTTGACAATCGAGAATTTATTCAGTGAAAGCGACACAGGGCGTGCGTCCTATCTTTCCTATGCGAGTTGACGGTTTGACCCTCCTGCCGCAGCCATCTTCAATAATCATCGATAGTGAAAGGTAGCATTCAGTCACTCCAATCTTTCATTGCACGGCGCGCCACCTATAGCCTTGTGGGCATTGCGAATAGACAAGTTCACGTACGTGCAGTCAAGCTAACGCACAAAAACATACCATGGAGCGAGCTACCGAGACGACAGTCGTCTTCGCCACGTTACAGAAAGAAGGCGCAGCACCACAATGACTAGTACTAAAAAAAAAAAAAAACAACCCGAAACTTGTCTCCATGCGTGCCCAAGTGTATGTAACTTTTGAGGCATGAGCACAACGCAGTTAGCAGGCAACAGTTTGCCGCGTCGTTGGATCAAAGCTACATGGGAAAAATAACAAACGCGTGTAGCTTCAAACGCTCATCGCCACTAGTAATCACCGCATTTGGCGCAACGGAGCACGGTTTAGAAGATAACGCCACACATAACGACAAGCGAAGGGGCCTTCCCCTAACACGCACATTGCAATCCATTGAGTCTCCACAAAGATGACGGCAAGTGCAAACCGCATCTTTTCGGCGTCTCATAGCCCGAAATTCCCAGACAGCTTGTCCTGACTGCTTCTGGCGACAGTCAGTCTCGGGCTCTCCGTGGATCGCCAGAACCGTCTAACCACAGAATACCTACATACTACCGTTTAGAAGAGAGACTGTATCTTTGAATATGCAATGAATATAAGAGTAGCGATGGCATTGTGAACTAACTTATCTGACCTAAAGATGGCCCCAATAAAAACACTATATTCGTTGGACATCCGAAACAATTCCGAACATCCGTGGACATGCGATCAGACAGAGCGATCAGAAGAAGCGTTTCTTCACAATAGCAGCTTCTTACACCAGCCAAAACCACTCATGGCGCGTGATGAAAGCAGGCAAAAGCGCTAAAGTGTCGTCTGCTCCGACCGCTGGCGCTCCGCTCTCACATAATGCCCCAGCGCTGATCCACCAGGGGAAGGCCCGGTGCTGGGATTTCTGGAAAGGTCCATACACATCGCAGGCAGCTACCATCTCGCACTCCTGTTTAAATTTTGCAGCTGCAGTGCCCATGGCGCCCCCTGAATTTAAAATACTTGTAAAATGTGTTTAATTTGCAAATATACGCTGATTGACTTGTTAAACACCTGCTTAGTAAAATTTATATAGGTTTAATGCATTACATATAATAATTTATACATTTTGAATAGCTTTAAGTAATAACTTTTAAAGTGACATCACTTTCATGCGGCGCAAGAGCCACTTCTGTGTGGGGCTGGCTGCCGCACCAAGCAGGCGATGCTGCCAATATAAATATAGTAAAAATGAATAAACAATAGCGACAAGGTATATTTTCAGCATACAGATTACGTATTTATTTGAAGTTTCATATCTTGAAAATAGGAAAGCTGTGCGCGTTAGTGAATGATAGAAATTTCGATCAACATTGTTTGTTTAAACCCCGTGCCATTTCATACGTCTTTCAAAACCTAAAAAACATTGCAAAAAATGCAAGTGTTAGTTGGTTTGATTTGTGGGGTTTAACGTCCCAAAACCACGATACGATTATGAGAGACGCCGTAGTGGAGGGCTCCAGAAATTTGGACCACCTGGGGTTCTTTAACGTGCACCCAAATCTGAGCACACGGGCCTACAACATTTCCGCCTCCATCGGAAATGCAGCCGCCGCAGCCTGGATTCGATCCCACGACCTGCGGGTCAGCAGCTGAGTACCTTAGCCACTAAACCACTGCGGCGGGGCTGTTCATTGAGAAAATGAAAACGCAATATGTAATAGAGTTGTTTGTTGTGTTCTTCGTACTTTGGATAATTCAGCATTTGTTTATTTCGTATAATTTTGCTGGCACCATGACAGTCAATTTAAGAGGCTTTTACTTTAATGTTTTTTGTGACTAGCATTGAGAAAGGTGTGGAGAAGAGTTTTTAAATAAGTAAGGAAGCCCAATATCACTTTATCCCGGTTAAGGAAAGTAGGAGGAGAGAGCCGTTTCTGTCAAGTAGTGGATAAAGTTGCACAAATTAAGTATCAAATTGCGGCAACTTTCAAGACTCAATCCTATAATACCAAAGAAACGTGCGGATTTAAATTATTTAAAATTTTTAGCTCTGAAATCCAGTTGTGTAATTTTCTGGCTGGATCAATTTATGTACTAGCATGTCACCTCTCTCTGCAAGTGTTGTATTTTATTGCTATTACAGAAAACATGGAAAAAATCTAGGTTAGCTTGCCAGACACAGGTAAGAGAATGAAAAGGGACGTGTTTTCAGATAAGCTGGCTAAAAAGTACATTTGGGTAGGTGCCAAGGAGAAATTGCACTTCAGAAGACAGCAAGCTGCCAAATCCTGCTTGATACGATTCTTTCTGAATTTCTTTATTTCTTCAAGCAAATCTCTCTATCACCCATTTCATTATTGCTGGCATATTTAGACAGCATATTTAGGTGCTCAACACCTGAATGTTGAGATCTGATTATGGTGGCTTATGTGAGCTGCAATCAGGCATAGAAACAAGAGTGCTTTCCAACTCAGTAGTTTTGACATTTCACTTGCAGAGAAAGCTCATAACGTTAGTAAGTCGGACAAGTTGGTTGTTGAGACAAATGGTTGTTGTTCATCTGCTGTTATTGTTCTTTTATGATCGAGAGAAAGCACAGTGAAAAGTTTCAAGCAAAAATAAGATGCATAAGACACATAATTCGCTCTGTCTTTGCCTCTCTCTCTCTCTATATATATATATCATTGCGTCAAACCACTTAAAAAAGAGCCCTTAGGTATACACTTCTTTCCCTTTATATATATATATACATGTACTAATATATATATATATATATATATATATATATATAATGACGGGTTGAAACAGCGTTTCTTCAGCCGAGGGCTCAGCAGGAACGGGCAGTCTGAGACAGAGCGCGCACGCACCCGATGAAGATTGTGGTGACACTCAGTGAAGATGATGACAGGGACCCAGACGGATGATGATGATTATGATAATACATATATGAGAAGAAGCGCATAACAAATGCCCACACTAATTCCCCCCCCCCCCCCCATCGAAGCCGCCAACCTGGCCATAGCAAGTCAATAAGTCAATGTGGCAGAGAACGTCGCCTGAAGGGCTTCATGCAAAACACACACACGATCTCTTTGGTGCGGTGACGGCGGTCTGTTAGGACGACAAGTGGGGTCACACGATAATTAGCGGGCGAAGTCTGTTCGATAACTATGTAAGGCCCAATGAAGTGTGGTTGACACTTGTCACACAGACCAGGTGTACGAATAGGTGTGAACAGGAGCACCTCGTCACCAGGTGGGAAGAATACAAGGGGATGGAATGCATCATAAATGACTTTTCGATCTTGCTGTCACGCTTCCGTGTTGATACGAGCACGATCGCGACACCGGGATAGAACTGTATTTCTCGCTGGAAGATGGAGACGAGTTGACGTCACTGTTGAAAAAGGAAACATAGAGAAAGAAAGTAGGGGAACGTCCTTAAACGAGGTAGAACGTCAAATAACCGGTAGTGCGCTGAACGGCCGTGTTATAGGCAAAGGTGAGGAATGGTAAGAGAGTATCCCAGTTTTTGTGATCTGGACTGATGTAGACCGCTATCATATCAGCAAGAGTAAATTGAAACCTCTCGGTGAGACCATTGGTCTGAGGGTGGTAGCTTGAAGCTGTCTTGTGTGTTATTCCAGAGGTGCGCAATACTTCATTTAGCACTTCTGACAGGAACACCCTTTTACGGTCACTCAGCAATACACGGGGGGCACCGTGGCGCAGAATGATGGCGTGCAGAATGAAGTCGGCAACTTCCGAAGCAGAGGCAGTTGATATAGAAGTTGTCTCCGCGCAGCATGTCAAGTGGTCTACTGCGGTCACTATCCATCGTTTGCAAGTAGATGTGATGGAAAGAGGGCTATAAATGTCGATACCTACAACCTCAAATGGTGTTGTGGGGCACGGAATTGGCTGCAGAGGCCTGGCCTGTGCAGTTGTCTGGATTTTACGACGCTGGCATGAGACACGGGAATAGACGTAGCGCGCGATGCTAGTAGAAATACCAGGCCAGTAGAAGCGACTTCGAATGCGGTCGTGAGATTTTTGAATACCAAGATGTCCGGCAGTCAAGTCATCGTGGAAGGCTTTAAGCACGACAAGTCGAAGAGAGTGTGGTAACACGAGAACCCAGCGTTGATTATCAGGGTGGTAGATGTGACGGTACAGGACTCCATTTTGTAGCTTAAATCGCAAGAGTTGACGACGATGCCGCACGTTAGGTATATGGGAAGCTCTTGAGAGCTGGTCTCTAATACGCCTATAATACGAATCAGACAACTGGCAGGAGTGAAGTGTGCGCTTGTCGTCGGATAATAGCTGTTCTATTGAGGCGAGTGTGGGCGCTGCAGTAGAAGTGATGGCTGAACTTTGAGCGATGCTGAGCTGGGTATTTGGTAGCGGGCAGCGCGAAAGGGCGTCGGCGTCTTGGTGTTTTCTTCCTGACTTGTAAATGATATCGAAGTCATACTCCTGTAAACATAGAATCCACCGACCCAAACATCCAGACAAGTTCTTCAACGTGGAAAGCCAGCATAGGGCGTGGTGGTCTGTAAAGATCGTGAAATGACGGCCATGGAGATATGGGCGGAACTTTTGCACTGACCAGACCACAGCCAAGCACTCCTGCTCAGTTATGGTATAGTTCTTCTCTGTCGCGGTTAGTACTCTACTGGCATATGCAACTACTCTCTAAACCAGCGACTCACCTCACACTGAGCAGCTTCATAGACTGTGACACCACTAGCCCTGAAGCATGTCACTGCCCATATAGCACTGCCCAAACAGCACAGGGTCTCGACAAGATGCCCAAAGGCCTGATCAAATGTCTAGGCCCTGAGACACGTGACCAACTTGCTAAGATATACACTGGTATCACCTATATTTGCGGATTGGCTTAAAGAGGTGTGTCTGGTGCCAAAGAAGGGTGGAGACCATGGTCTACTCAGAGACTACAGACCAATCATGGTCACAAGCATGCTTTATCCCGTGTGCGCCCATGTGGTGAAGAGGTGGATGTTTTCATGGGCAGAATCACACGAACACCTCACTGAACTTCAGCGTGGGTTCTGGCAGGGTTGACGGCCCGAGGACATCATCTTCACCCTGACCCAGTGCATTGAGATCGTACGGCGTGAGTCTAGGGGGCTCCTAGGTAGTTTTCTCGGTGTAGCAAAGACCTACGACAGCGTCCCGCATGAGTTCCTACTGCACCATATCAAGGACATTGGCATGCCACAGTATTGGACAAACTTGCTAGAACGCCTATACACAAACAACACCGTGGAGACTAACTGCAACGGCAGCAGCCAGTTGCTATTCGTCGAGGCCTAAAGCAAGGATGCCCCCTGTCTCCACTTCTGTTTATGCTGTGCATAGCAGAAATGGAGCAACTACTCATCAAGTCAGGTGTCGGCTTGAGACTCGCATACACATGGGCTGGTCTCCTGGACATGTGGTCATTACCAGCACTGGCTTACGCAAATGACATGTGCTCCTGGTCGAGAACGAGATACAGCTGCAAAGTCTGGTGATCACATGTACTGAACACCTGGCGACCGTGGGGCTTACCTTCAACCCTGCCAATAAGCAATACTACGACTCTCAGGCACATGTTCCAACACTCCGGAGGATGTCACACCTGAATTCATGCAATACCGGCATCTTGGAGTGCTGCTAACAACACAAGGTGACATATACGAGGTGATGTGGGGTTCGGTAGAGTGGCAGAGAAGAGGGCGGGTGCTTCGTGGAAACTTGGTCATGGTGTCACCTGCCAATTCCACCCAGGAGATCACTGCCACAGCAATGTGGCACAGCATATGTTGTCCTTGCCAGCTGAAAAGGCTGCCACGGATTCTACTGGCTTGGGTCCAGAACCCAACTGCCTTGAGACCCCCTCAAACAGCTCAGCAAGCAAGTCTTCTGTCTGGTGTTCCAAAGACCGGACACGCTGTGGTCTTCTTTCTCCTTGCCACGTTCAAAGAATTTTATCATCTCTTCTTTTTCTTCCCGCCGATAGACTTCCATGTGGTTTCGAGGTTTTCCCGACATGGGGCAACACACTACTCTGAGTTCAACAGTTATGGCTGGTCGTTTGGGCATTTGCGAGTGCTCTGAAAAGTGACTGAGTATTCAGTTAGTTTAATTTGAGAGCTCGGACTACCTTCAGTTGGTTCTTTCAGAGCGTCAGCCCTTGACTCTACACACTTTCGTCCACTCTGACTTCAAAGTGAGAGTGTCACGCGATGTGACCGGGAGGATGGATCAGATGACACAAGCCAGCAAATCATGTGGCTGCCAGCAGGTGAACCAGCTGAACAGTGCCAACACTGCGATCGTGCACTTCGGAAAAGGCTATCGCGGGGCGTGAAATAATTCCTGCACGTGCATTGTTAGTGGCATTTTTGAGTGCGTGTATGATGAGTTCACATCAACGAAGTGATCAATGCACCATGTCAATGCTGTCGTTACTGCAGTTTGCAGGCTGCCACACGGTAAGTGCTGAAGATAGCAGCCTAGACGATGACGATCACCAGATTTACGAGCTGAACTTCAAAGTCTGTCGCTGCGTACAGCTATGTTGAAGATATCCACTGGAGTGATCAGCTCAATTTGTCAATGTGGTGCATGAATCTTCACCTGACAGCTTCCCACTCTTTCCATGTCCCTCTGCAAAGCCTCCAGAATCATCAAATGCCCTCCTTTCAGGAGCAGTCCCTTCACAAAGTCAGCTCAACTTGTTATACTTCCAATACTTCGAGAGGTTTGATGGAACTTTGCTTTTTTTTGAGACCAACCTTGCCTGCAGTACTTTATAAGGGTAACGCACTCGCCATTCATCAACTCGTGCTGACAAATTGCCTTGAGGCTAACAGGTGCACCTTCCTCGAAGTTGTTGACATACAACTTCACTTGGTTTTCTTCCACTGGGAGACATTGGTGCAACTGGTGCTCTTGAGAGAGTGTCTGTGAAGCGTCGATGTCCATGGTATCAAGCAAGGACGTGAGCGGTAGGTGATACGTCATGATGATGAAATGTAAGTGCCGGACAAGCTCGCTGAACCGCTTGACAGCCCATGTAACTGCCAAGCCCTCCTTTTCTTTTCTGGCTGCACTTTTGCTCTGTTGGTATAAGGGAGAATGATGCGTTAGCCAAGGCTCAGAGCTCTCCACTTGGTTGGTCTTGAGCAAAGCAGCACCTAAACCAAATGAACTGGAATCTGCAGATACGATGGTCGTGTTCAGTGGGTGGTAGTTAGCTATGCAGATGTTGGATGAAATCATGTTATTCAACTTTTAGAAGGCAACCTGCTGAGCCAGTCTCTACACCCAGTGACTTCTTTTGTTGAGCAATCCTCTAATGGGTAAGAGTCACCTCTGACAGATGCAGTAAGAACTGTCCCGTGTGGTTTACCAATAGGCTCCGGATGCCACCGACGTTAACACGAGATTCCATGCTCTTGACAGCAGCAAGCTTGTCTTGGTCCGGCGAAATACCGCTGCCGCATAAAAGAACAGCGAGGAACTTGACACTTGTGACGCTGAACTGACATTTTGAATTGTTCAGGGTCAGCGAGGTGTTTCTCAGTCAATCCAGCACTGACTGAAGCTGGCTGTCATGTTCTGCACGGTCGCAGCCAAAAACCAAAATGTGGTCGATCTTGTTTACGAGGACATCTTGACCATTGAGAATGTAGTTCATTTGGCACTGAAAGTACTCAGGGGCAGATGTTATACTGAATGGCAGTTTACGGTAACAAGAACGTCTGAACGGCGTCATGAATGTACTTGAATCTTTAAACTTCTGCCAGTTTTACTTAATGAAAGCTTGATGTGGCATCAAGCTTCGAAAACACATGAGTATTTATTACCCAGTAGTCCCAAAACTTGGTCGATGATGGGCAAGATGTGGCGCTCATGCAACACTACCTGGTTCAATTTGGTGAGGTCGACGCAGATGCGGTATGAACCTAATGCCTTCAGTACAATGACCATACCGACGTATCACTGTGTAGGCTTTGTCAAGTATCTGATCATGCCCTCCACTCCAAGCCTATCAAACTCCGCCTTCACGACACCGTGTAAAGGGATGGAGACACGTATTGGGACCAACAGTAAATAAGGGACAGCATCTGGTTTCACGCGTATAGTGTACCCCCTTGCCGCTCGCCCAAACCATACAACAGCTTGTCTGTTGCCGCCTGATTGCCTCGCGTCTTGACCACCCGATCCACGAACTTGACGAACCCCAAGCTCTTGGATAGCAGAAAACCCAAGAAGTGGCGTGACCTGTAAGCGAAGCACATTATGTTATTGCGCTGTTGACTTGTTGTTTCACTGCAGAGTGGCGATGAATGTTCCCAGTTCGTCCAATCTTTGTCCCACAGGTCCTAAAGGTTCCCCTTCTGGCGCATCAAGATATTACAGAATTCCAGAAAATGTACTAGGAAAACTTTGACCTCAGCGTCGCTGTCAACTTTGAAACATAAAGGCATTCCATCCACTTTTTACATTGGGGAACTAGGCCTGTACTTTGCCCTTCGTACAGCACTCAATTCCACAATGAAAGATGCTTATTAGCCAGGCAAATCACCGCGAAATGGCCCTTTTTTAGGGGCGAAGCTCCTTATGGCGGCACCTGTTCATCCCTTGTAGTCGTAGTCGTAGTGTGTAACCAGTCTTACGTTTTGACCTGCAAGGTGGTGCCGGTGGGAGATTTCTCCTGTGCATTGTTGAACAATAAAAAATTCGTAGCGTGCACGTTAGCTAAAAGCCGAATTCTCTCGTCTCTCATTCCCCATTAGCAGTCATTGGCATGTACATTGAGCACTATCTGACAAGACAGGGTTGCTACGTTATACTCGCTGGGCGTAACCTCTTTGGTTTTAGAAAGGTTTAGCAAACGTTGAGCCACAGTGCCATGAATACAGTGAAGTAGTATATGCCATGAACTCAAGGTGGTTAAAGGTGGGAAGTAGGTACGAAGCGCAAGCCATAAAAAGTAAAAGCCGAATTCTCCTGTCTCTTATTCCCCATTAGCAGCCATAGGCAAGTACATTGAGAAACATCTGACAAAAAAAAATTGCTACGATATACTCGCCGGGCATAACCTCCTTCATTTCAGAAATGTTTAGCGAGCGTTGGGTCGCAGTGCCATGAATACAGTGAACTAGTATATACCATGAAGTCGAGGTGGTTAAAGGTGGGAAGTAGACACGAAGTGCAAGCCAGAAGAAAGTGTGCGAGTGCCACCTCTCGTTTAGTCCTTGGAATGTCCGCTGAACGGCGGTGCTTCTATATCGAAAATATATGATGAAAAGATGTAAGATGGTGGTACTTAAAGTGTTGAATAGATGGACGAACGGACACACAGACAGATGCATGGACAAACTCGCGGGTAGCTGCGCCGACGGATGGACGCATAGACGGACGCAGGAGCAGATGCATGGACGAACACAGGGACGGACGCACAGATGGATGTGTGGACGCACGAAAGGATGCAAGCACGAACGGTCACACAGACGGACGCATGGACGGATGGAAGCAAGAAAGAATAAACGGACGGAAGCTTCGCCCCACTCTCCATCATTCACTCTGTGGATATGCTGCCATTTTTTTTTTTCAAAAACATTTGTTGCCAGTTGCTTGACGTGTGAGACATTCTGAGCGCGGATGTAAGAAATAGCCACAAAACTCACAAGATGAAGAAACGTGCATCCATGGGGCAACTGCGTTGCGCATCTCTCGCTGCTGTGGACAGTTCTTCATGTCTTTCACTGCGTCGACGTTTATTGCTTTAGGATGCATTATCGCTGCTAGCGAAGATGCTGAAAAATTTGCTCTTTTCTTTTCTGCATCTTCCGCTTAACGAACACAAGTGAGCACTTCACCTAGCATAAGCTTTGGATTGCGGCACAGCTTATTCGATAACTTCGGGTCACAAAGTCCAATGATAAAACCGTCTCGGACCAGTCGCTCCTCTATGTCCCGAGAAGGGTAATTGCAGCAGTTAACCATATTTCCCATTGCAGTGAAGAACGCATCAGCTGTCTCACCTGCCTGTTGAACATGTCGGCAGAACCTTGAGCTCTCATACAGCTTGTTGGCGGGGTGTATGAAGTATCCGTTGAGCTTACCAATGATGACGCTGTACTTAGGATAGTCTTCATCCCATATTTGCAATGAACACAAGATGTCTCGTAACCTGATTCCCATGCAGTAGAGCAGCGTTCTGACGCAAAATTCATCATCCACTGCCTGAAGACCCACTGCAAAACCATAGTCGTCAAACTGCTGACACCATCTTTGCCAAGCCGCTGGGTTCTCGAAGTTTTCTGTATCTCTCCAGAAATAAAATCTGTTCATTTTTTTTTTCCCAAGAAATAGGGTGGTGGTTGCACGTAGGGCCCAGCAACTATGATTGTATCGAAGAGTATCGAGAGTATCGAAAGGACGATGCGACGTTCGGTTGGGCCGGCGACTAAGTGCCCAGGACTTTTTTTTTATGTCTTATGTAGACATAGCGGTAAACTCTAAGTGGCACCCTCTGTTAGTGGGTTACTAGAGTTAGTGTAAGTGTCACCACCTAGGATCACTACAACAAAATACAGCAACACTACAGGGGCCACTATGTGTCCATAGGGCAACACACGAACCTATGCAGATGTTTTGATGGTTCTTCTGATAATGATTAATAAATATGTTTGAGCGCCTTGTAATGAATGGACCTTATAAACACCATTTCATTGATCAATTCACTTCTTTTGACGCCCGACATTAATATAGTGTTTTTTCCTAAAGCAGTTCCAACAAATTTCGTGGAGCTATGTACGATTTCATGTTTCACCCCTGATACCAAAACCGTAGCCGAACCTGTCACAGCTGAGCAAAATAGAGCATTGCAGGACAAAATGATATCAAATGACTTGTCTCCAACCCCGGTTGAAGCGCTTCGTGGTCTTTTTTCATCTCACCACAACATTGTTTATATAGACGACCATCCTCTGAGCCACACGAGCGTCGTAGCCCACCGAATTGACAGTGAGCTTTATCAATTTACACGTTCTGGACAGCTCCGGACAGCCCCGGAAGCCGGCGTCGCATTCGGTTTTTTCGGGAACCAACCGGAAGCTCCACCTGGGGTCTGCGGTTGCTCGGACACATGTTCATTTTTCCCGTGCCTGGAGGCCTGCGGGCGACCCGGGACTGTTCGAAATATTTTTTTCGGGCAGGTGGCAGATAACAGCGTGGTGCCCATGCATGTGTAGCCATCTTAAATTAGACATGAAAAATTTTTGACGCGCTCTTGCTCTCCTTGCTTTCCAGTCCGGTTCTCGCATGTTTTTAGATCTTGCATTGTTTGCGCACCCAGTTCTTGTCATCAGTGTTCTGAACCACGTTGAACACGTGTGCATTCTCCAAAGTCGGGCAAAGATGCGCTATACTCGCTAGGAAAAACAGCGGTGGAATGACCACACGAGTCTGCAATGCGTGTGCGCTTGAGTAGTTCACTTACAGTAAGTTGCATCACAACAGAAATAGGTATAATTCACTACCTAACTGCTGTGCTGGAGTTAAATCAGTGTTGAGGCCTGTGTCATAGCCATGGAGGGAGCAGACGGCATAGTAGACGCCACAGTGGATACAGACAGCATCAAGCGCACAGATGGCCCAAGGCAGGTCGGGCGGGCTCAAGACTTGGATCCCGTGCATATGACGTAGCCGTCTATGAGCCGAAGCATCTGCAGACTGCCGGCGAGTGGTCTGGGACTTGGTAAATCGATGAACCTCACTGCCGACGCCAGTCCCCTTCATAAGTGCTCTTACTGTGTGTCTCACTCAGAGCCCCAAATCATACAGAAGGAACTAAAAAAATATGCTCTACAAGGTTGTCCTATAACCTTCCTCAAGTCCTTGGGCCTCACCTATTGTCCTTGATAATAAGAAGGACAACGTGGTTCTGCGTCGACTATTGCCGTCTCAATCGAGTAACCATGAAGGACGTCTATCCTCTAACTCAAATCGATGGCGCGCTTGACTGCCTCCATGGTGCCGAGTATTTCTTTTCGCTGGAAGTCCGATCTGGATATTGGCACATTTCAGTCGACTACCACGACTGCCAAAAGACAGAAATCTTCGCACCTGGCAGCCTTTGTCAATTTAAGGCCATGCCTTTTGGGTTGTGCGATGCTCCTGCAACTTTTGAACACATGATGGACTCTCTCCTTCGTCGTTTTAAATGGTTGATGTGCCTGTGCCGTCTATACGATGTCATTATTTTCCCGATAACATTTGAAAGCCATGCTCCATGTCCGGCTGCCATTCTTGATGTTTTTCGCTGTGCTAGTGTCTACTTTAACGCATCAAAGTGCACCTTTAGATGCCAACAGATCAAACTACTTGGCTACTTTGTTGACGCTACTGATGTACAACCAGACCCTGAAAATTTTGTGCTCTATGCGAGTTCCCAGTCTCACAGTCCACACAAAGTCTGTAGCTTTCTGGAGCTCTGCTCATATTTCCATCATTTTGTCATCAACATTGCAGAAATTGCTCGGCCCTTCATGAATCTCCTCAGAAAGAACGTGGCTTATTCCTTGCATGAGGACTAAGAACATTTCTTTGCATTGTTGATTTCTGTGCTCACATCACCACCTGTGTTGGCTCATTTTGACCCAGCCGCTCGAACGGAGCTTGGCATAGATGCTAGTGGCCATAATATAGGGGCAATACTTTCTCAAGTGCAGAACGGCCCAAACCGTGTCATAGCATATGCTAGTTGCCTTATTTCAGTCGGACAGAAACTATTTCGTTACTGAGTGGGAGTGCCTGGCTCTCGTCTAAGCTATCACAAAATTCTGTCCGTATCTATATGGATGCACGTTAGCAGTCATCACAGACCACCATGTGCTCTGCTGGGTGTCAACACTCAAGGATCCTACCGGAAGATTTGAGTGATGAGCATTACGATTGCAGGAGTACACGTTCTCGGTAGTGTAGAAGTCTGGTGAGCTTCACAGCGATGCCGACTGTTTATCTCGACACCCTATTGATCCACTCAACTCTTATGATTTGGAAGCCGATACCAATATTCCAGCCATCACAGACTGACTGCCTGTGGTGGTCGAACAACGCCGAGATCCAACGCTGCTCTCCATCATTGACCGTCTTCAATTCAATTGCAAGGACAGCTTGCAAGAACTTCACAATGCCTCAGCTTCTGGATATTTAGGTGTCTCCAGAACCTAGGACCAAGTTCGGCGACAGGTATTCTGGAAAGGCCTTTATCATTCTATTCGCCGTTACCTAGCAGCGTGTGACCTACATCTTTCCCTGCCGATCACCTTCAACATATTAGGTCCACACCGAGCCATTTCATCGGGTGGGGTTGGACTTGTTAGGTCCCTTGATTGATTGACCAATATGTGGTGTTTAAGGTCCTAAAACCATCATATGATTATGAGAGATGCCATATTCGAGGGCTCCACAAATTTTGACCACCGGGGGTTCTTTAACGTGCACCCAAATCTGAGCACACGGGCCTACAACATTTCCTCCTCTATCGGAAGCACAGCCGCCACAGCCGAGATTCGATCATGCGACCCGCAGGTCAGCAGCCAAGTACTTTAGCCACTAGACCACTGCGGTGGGGCTTAGGTTCTTTCCCAACTTCGGCAATCGGATACAATTGGATTGCAGTAGCTAGGAATTTCGCCAATCTGTATGCAATTACTCGAGTGCAACCAACCAGCTGAGTGACGGATATAGCAGATTTCCTTTTTTATGACATCATCCTTCAGCATTGCACTGCTTCTGACTTACTCACGGACCGTGGCTGCTGCTTCCTGTCTCGTGTGGTTGACGACCTCCTTCGATCTTGTGCTATCCGACACAACATTACGACTGTTTACCATCCTCAGGCTAATGGGCTTACTGAATACCTTAGCCACACACTGAGGGACATGCTTGCCATGTATGTTTTTGATGACCACACTGATTGGGACATCGCTTTCCCGTTCGTAATTTTCGCGCTCGTGTCCTTCATGTCCTTCTTGTCTCTGTGTCGTCGTTCTGTTCTCGCGCTATAACTATCGTCACGCCATACCAACTAGCCCAAGCTGCCACACTTCGCCTACAACCTGTCGCATCATGAAACTGCACGCTATTCACCATTTTACCTTCTCTTTAGTTGTGATCCCTTACTATATTTCAATACCCTGGTTGCACAGAGTACACAAAAGTCGCTCTATGACAATCGACATAGATATACCAATTTTCCCCCAGGCTCTCTCGTGCTACTGTGGCTTCCATCCCGTCATGTCGGCCTCCACGAGAAACATTTATTGCGGTACATTACACCTTACTGAATTCTGTACCAGGTGACACCTGTCATCTATGAGACTGCCCCGACCATGAACTCGACTGTCGCATCCAGAACAGACATTATGCATGCTTCTTGCCTGAAGCCCTATAAAAACGGCATGTCTTTTCGACCATAGCAGGCACCGGGACAACGCTTTGCTGCCTGGGGTAATGTCATAGGTACAGAAAGGTACCTCAGCCACGGGTACCAAAATGATACTGAATGGATGAAGATGACGATGTTCTTGTGGTGCTGTGTCTGAGCTGCCCTGTTGCCCTGCATTCCTGTGCGCTGTGTGCAGTTTTGATCCGACCGGCGTTAACATAATAAATGCTTTCTGTAACAATACAACTATGAAGGGGAAGAGAAGGTATTGCCTATACTACTTCAGCAAACCAGAGAGCCAGTAAATTGCTTCCGAACTTGAGTGTCTTGAGGTAGTGTGAGCCAATGAGAAGCTCCACACTCAAAGGAGTACAGACACCTTTCTTCAAATTACAGTGTACTCTGCCATACCAACCTACTGTATACAGAGATGGCTCTGAGCAAGTGGCATGCTCAGCAAACACTGAAAAGATATTTCATTTTGATAATAAAAGTCAAGTTTCTGAAAGTGGACCTACCGACATTGACGCTAACTAGACGTTAGGCTACAGTACTAATCATGGTGACCTCACACAGCGGTCTGGCTAGCTGTGATGACGCCAAGCACGAAAACACAAGAAATGGCAGGTTCCGTGCTGCCTTTGAGATCGTCTGCTCTCGCCGTGTGGTTGTGCAGTGACTATCATCCAGTGTATTTGTGAAGCGAGCTAGCGGAGTCTAGAATAGTGTACGCGAATACAAGATTTACGCTTATTGATCGGTTGATCTTAAGTTTTTGACATGGCACCAATATTTTGCACTGCGAAGTCTTGCGCCAGTGAAACGGGAAACAATGGATGCAAGTTCTACCAATACCCATTCGATAGGGCGCAGAGACAAGCATAGGTCAGCTTCGTGCACTACAGCCGAGAACACGGTGGCCAAGGCGGAAACTGGACACGGTGGCCAAGGCAGAGACTGGAGTTCACTCTGCTGTACTTCACTTTGGATGTGTACATATGCAACATGCAGTTGCTGACCGCGTTCGAGTTGTTGACAAAGAACCTTAACCTTAAAAGTGATGCTATTTCAACATTGTGCCCTTCTGCTGCGACAGTTGCTACACATGCAGTGCGCAAGAGAAGAAGCAGACGATCGAAAAAGCGACGTGCAGACATGGACACTACACAAGAACTTGCGTCAGCACATACTATCACCTGGTGGCACTGCTCATATCATGTTGTGATATCAGGGTGCAGTTCAAACTGAAACTAGCTTTTGAAAGCATGTTTAATTAATTTTTCTGGGCGCACTCATGCATACCGAAACATGTCCCTAGCGAAAATTCCAACTACAGAAATGTACTGGTCTTACAGAGAAATCTAATTGGTTCTATAAGAGTTGTATAGGTACTTTATAGGTCTTATTAGAATTCTATTTGCACCAACAGAAACCATTTGACCTCTCATCGACCAATTGACCAACAGAAACTATTTGTCACCAATAAGATCAATAAGGTGCCTATGTATTATAGCTATTTGCCACCTATATAACCAATAGACACATATTGGCACCACTAGGGCTCTATAGAAGACGGCTATTTGTCCCCAATGGGACCAACAGATATGTATTGGTACCTGCGGGCAACACTCGTGCATATTGGCATTCATAAACTGTATGACATGGGACGTACTTGTAGCCTATAGAGCCAATAAACAGCAGTTATTTGTCATTTGTAAAACTAGCTGGTGTCAATTGCCACTATAATCAAGTAATTGTGAGATTATATGCATGGTATTAAGAGGCCATTCATATGAATTTCACTTATTGGCAAATTCAATCAAAAGGGAGTTTTTGACTAGTTCAATATATGAGCAAAATGACAGCTATATGTGTATTCCAAAATATCGCACCCATATTTTTTATAAATATCACCAAAACAATTTGACACTTATAGTGAATATGAGTAATTTCATTCTGCACTCAAGATAATGATTATTATGTTTGTTGCCTCTATAAGCCCACAAAATAAGTTTTCACAGAAGAAAAAGTTGTCATAGAGCTGAAAAAAGAATGTGACTGCAGGTAATGTCTCGAGGAAGTCACGATGTTTGTGTAGAGGTAGTAGCGTACTGCGTTTCTACTAAGTGCAAACGGGGTGGGAAAATCAACTAATAACAAAATAATGAAAGTCCAATTGCATAGTAGAAATTGTCACGGCCTGCTAGAATGTGTATACCCACAATTTCAGCCAATGGGCGAGTACGGTTCTTCAAATAATAAACAAAAAAATGTGAACAGTACGTCTCCCCACTCCGCTGATAGCGTTACTTCCTGAACTCTTGCAGCCTTTATGAAATAATAATTGATTGATATGTGGGGTTTAACGTCCCAAAATCACCACATGATTATGAGAGACGCCGTAGTGGAGGACTCCGGAAATTTCGACTACCTGGGGTTCTTTAACTTGCACCCAAATCTGAGCACACGGGCCTACAACATTTCTGCCTCGATCAGAAATGCAGCCGCCGCAGTCGGGATTTAAACCCGCGACCTGCGGGTCAGCAGCCGAGTACCTTAGCCACTAGACCACCACGACGGGGCTGGTGGAAATAATAAGACAAGTCATTCATGATGCATATAATGAGACTAGCGTGACCAAGCTAAGAACATGGTGAAGACAGTGCTGTTGGTGTATCTTTCTGTCGCCTCATATACGAAGTATATGTGTAGGCGAGCTCATTCGAGCGCATGAAAGGTGCACATCGATGTTCATGTTCGCTGCCACGGCCCGCAGGTTCGTGTACAGCAGGTGTTCACAAACCTCTCACGGTAAGAGAAATTGATGTCGCCGGTGTGTGAGATAGTTACATAAAAATTATTATTCAGACCTAAGTACAAATTAAAACAAAAAAGCTCTAACATTCTATAAATGCTGCAGTGCAATATAGGCTTGAAGAAATAAAAAAAGACTTTAATGTCGCTAGAAAGCACTTCATGTCTTACACTTCATTTTTATTTGTGCCACCGACATCTCAGTTTGCTATGCTTTTTATATATATTTTTTAATCTGTCTCTAGCTGAGTATACTTGACGAGAGAAAAATATTGCAATAAAAAGTGAGAAAATAAACTTTTGCTTTAATGGCATGACCACGGCAAAAGTGCTCAAGTCCAGCAAAGATGCGTGCGAGCCGACTACAGCCAGCGACAGCCGCAGCTGTTGTTGGCCAAATTTGTCGAGCGGCGTGGTCGTGCTCCGTGTTTGTATAGATTTAAAAGTATATACTTTTAGGGTTAAATTGGCACTTATGGATTCGTGACGAAGATGCTAGATTAGTCATGAATGTCAAAGGAGTTAGTGTCAAAAACAGTGTCTCAGAATTAGACATCTTAAATAACGCAGGTGCCAACACAATGTTTCACCAAGGGTATTTCTTCCAAATCTATACCCTGCGGCTACAAGGTAAGTGAACTGTTTTATATATTTGTTAGTCAATAGAAGTAGCTTTTCTTGTGCTTTTAATTTGTGTACTTACCAGCCCTCAAAGCGCGTCCCCGTTAAAAGTGTTTGGCCGCTTTATTTGTTCGAGTAGTTTTTCCGCTCCTCAGTACAACACTTTTGAGCATTGTGTGGTCTATTCGCATTACAGACACTGGCATGAATGCACATTATTGACTAGTCCATTGTTTTCATGGAAACTCAAAAAGACTGAATTATTAACATCATTGTTCAGTAATAATAGTACACTACAAGAATAGGGAAGAAGCTGAGCTTATTGCCAACGAAAATCCGGGGCGGCTCTCCCATAATTACAAGCATTCACGCTCACTGAACCACATTCTGTAGCATACATGGTTGCATTAGAAAAGTGCTTATCTAGCGTAGATTTTTGTGTGACTCCTGAAGCTCAGACACTGGAATCGGTTTGGTGCTAGTGCCAATTCGCCTTGCCCACAGTATCCAAAGTGTGGTGTTGTGGTTTCGGTTCCGGTTTTAGAACCAGTTGGCTGGCCCTTAAAGGGCATTGTACATATGTATATAATAACATGCTTGTGTCATATAAAAAAAGCTCCTGCTTGGCTACCGGCTGCTGCGTACTTCTTGTCGGCCGGCACTTCAGCGTCGTGCCCTTTGTTCTCCGTGCAGTGCGTCCGCTGCACGATACCACATTTTGACGACGAGGATCTGCAATCCATAAGCATCAGGCAATAGGATGGGCATCCAGCCGTCTTACTCGTTGTGTCGTCTCAGCACCTGTGCAAGCTGTCCCACCGGTACTGTATTTTCTGCTTGATTCCTACTTTTCTACACTTCCGTGCCAGTTTGTTCATGAGGCCTACCGACAAGCGCGTCTCTCTTGAACTGCCTTCTCGATGCTTCGGCAAACATGAACGGGGCTATCCCTCAGCCTTATTTCTCCAGTGTCCGGGTGTACCGCCTATTCCATGAAGGCAGTGGCCTCCTGTGTTACAGGTTTACATCGACGCTGTTGCCAGGGGCACCACGCCGGAGCACAAGAAGGCTCTACTCCTGAACACCTTAAGCGTCGAGGGACTCAACACCTACCTGCGTGCCACCGAAGATGACCGGCCAACTCTGAAGACGACGCCGGACGTGTTCTACACAGCCCTTGCGCTGCCTAATGAACTCTTTGATCCTCAATCGGACACGGCAGTGTCAGCGTTCCCACTTCAAAGCCCTGCTTCAGGGCTTAGACCAGTCGGCGGTAGAATTATTCAGGAAGTACGTCGAGTAGCCAAGCTTTGTGAATTCGGCGAGGCGGACGATATCCTTGCCGTCGACCAGATCGTCTCTGGCATCACGTCGCCTTACCTCCAAAGAATTTTTTCAAGATGGGCAAGGACTTCTTCCTACAGAAGGCGCTCGACATAGCGAGAGAGGACGAACACATCCATCTCGTGTTGCTACAGTTATCTGGAGTGCAAGTCGATGCCGTGTCATGGCGTCCAATTCAAGATGGCGGCTCAGCTCTCCGAATTATTCCAGACGCTAGGCCAAATGATGGCAAGTCCTCCCAAGCTTCGCCGTAAGATGGCACCGGCAGGGCTTCTCCTGCGTGCACCGCCTCGCCCTCCGCTGCTGCAGACACCTCCTCGCCAGCTTCGCCGCCGGCTCACACGGGTGGCCTATTAACGCTGTGACTCGACGTGACATTGGGCCAACTCTGCTGCTTGCCCTGCCAGGAGCCGGACATGCTCGTGGTGCGGATGTCGCGGAGACTTCCCGCGGATCTGCCGTACTACTACGGAATCGACCGGTCATCAAGGCACATCAACAGTGACCAATAGAATTACTGCCCTGCAAGTTAGCGTACCAGCTGGCCGTGCTCCTGAGGCACCTGCTCCTGCAGGTTAGCATACCCTGACTGTACACGCTTCGACTGGGAGTGCGAGGAATGGCTGTTCTGGTCGGGTCTGCCACTGCTTACCATACTTTTCCTGCATCAGTTGTCCATGCTTCGCTAGTGCCTGCTCCCGTTCTGCATGCTGCTTCCTCCTGATCCAACTATACTCCTTCCGACAGAGGATGATCTCTGTGATAGTGTGTCTGTTTTCTGTCCACTGGAGGTGCATCCCCAAAGCCTTCCCGCCATGATTCCAAAGTCGGTTTCTATTCTACGTGCCGCCGAGGTTCCTCCGCCGGTCGCGTCTACGCCTACCATGCCTGTTCCTGCTCTCGGCGCAGGTTCTGCATCAATGGCGCCGAGCCATGCCCTATCGGAGCGTTGTTGCCTGCCTGTTTCGACCCCGATTATGCTGAAGGTACCCTGGATGCAGAGTTCATGGGCCTATTCTGTCGCTCCGTTGGGCTGCTATGGGCGGCGGCAGTTCAGATGCCTGTCATTAAAATGGCATGGCTACAGACGTCGACGCCATAGACTCAAACACAACAGTAACTATGCAGACATTCCCTCTCAGGGGAGGGGATGATGTTGTGGTTATTTAGCAATGTACCTTGCGGTTGTATTGTTGGTGTGCATGGTACACATTTTTAACTCATCAATTGTTGTGCTACGTGCAGTGTGTGCTTGTTATTCTTTCTCCAGTGTGCATTACCTTTGCATTTTTGTGTGTTTCCTATGTAATTCTTCATGCGATATGTTGTACATTTATTACTTTTCTGTGTATTCTGTGCATTGTATTATTGCACATTCGTTGCGTGGAGGACTCTACATCATCCACATTTTAAGGGGAGATAATGTGGTGTCATGATTTCGGTTTTGGAACTGGTTGGCTGGCCCCTAGAGGGCGTTGTACATATGTATATAATAACATGCATGGGTCATATAAAAAGAGTTCTTGCTTGGCTACCGGCTGCTGCGTACTTCTTGTCGGCTGGCGCGTCAGCGCAGTGCCCTGTGTTCTCTGCGTGGCATGTTCACCGCAGAATACTACACAAAGTCCACCCAAGTGACTGAGCTTTTGTTTCTGGGACACAAGCATGATCAAATCCGCTGCACAGATGTGACATGATATCCGTCCCTACTGTGTGAAGCTGTTACCTATGGGGAGCTCACGGGAATTTTCCTTATGCTGGTTCTACATTTTTAATGTGTCATTTTTTTCAGTAGCACTCTAAAAATTTTCCTTCCTGCTATTTCGTAACTGTTTTTTTCTTTTCAGGCGCTACCTGGAGAAGTGGTGCAGTGGCATACATTCAACAAGAACGATGTAGTATCGTGCGGCGGACGCACTGCGCGGAGAACACAGGGCAAGGCGCTGAAGCACTGGCCGACCGGAAGTACGGAGCAGCCACTAGCCAAGCAGGAACTCCCCTTTTATATACAGAAGCATCACTATATATACATATGTACAACGCTTCCTAGGGGCAAGCCAACCGATTCTAAAACCGGAACGGAAACCACGGACACCACAAACAGCAAGCTTGGAAAGCTTGTTTCGCTGAAGATTGCAGATTTGATTAAATGATCTTCTTCTAATTATAAATGTAACACAGACCTCACCTTGAAGGTATCCTTTTAATTTTACAGAGGACACTGCTATGCTGCAATCCTCAAATGCCCATTATCTTTATTTCAAAGCCAAGAGTTTTCACCTGAGAAATAGGCAGATAGAATCCAATACACAAATACAGCACTAATAGACCAATGGAAGGCCAATAGGCATATTACAGGACCAATACGAAATAGGCTAATAAAGAGCCTCTGGGCAAACACACCAATAGACTAATAGAGGTCTCATAGACCACAATGCTACCTATTAACCAATAGAATACCAACAGACCGATACGTTCAATAATCCGATAGACTATTGGTTTTTCTATATAGGTGATTTTTGCTAGGGTTCTTACACTTTTGGAGGCTTGGCCTATTATTTGGCACAAAAAAAAACATGAGTGAGAAACTTCGTATCAGTACCCCGTCAAGAGTCCAGAAAGCATTTCACTTGTTGACAACAACATTCTAGCACACAGTGCCCCACGACCGCTGCTCACAGACCGAACCTTTCTTGCGCAAGTGATTGACAATATCCTGCATTTCTGCTCTACCCTGCTAACTTCACGACCTCGTACTGTCCCTGTACAAACGGACTTACAGGACGCTTAAACCGGACTCTCACAGACATGCTTTCGAAATATGTGTCGACCGACCACCATGACTGGGACCTTACACTGCCATACGCGACATTTTCGTACAACTTCGCCTGGTAATGACGGCGCTGCCGGAAGCTCACCGTTTCACCTTTTGTTTAAGCACAAACCAACATTGCTACTGGGTACATTCCGTCCGGTTTCTGCAGTCTACCACTGTATACGTTGGAAATGCTATTGTTCGTGCTGACCACGCCTGTCAGCTAGCCTACAACAGATGGACGGCTCCACAAGAAGTATAGGTTCATCATTACAACAAGGAATCTTATGAGCGATTTTCACCGAGTTCCTTCTTTATACTCTGTCCCCAATGCCATAGAGTTTCCTAAAATTAACTAGAGGGACTCTGTCGCTGCGATCGTTCAGCGACCATGAGAATAATGGGTAGTACACACATTTGCCTAGTCTTCGCACTTGCGGCTTCGTTTATTGCTGGTTACGGTTTCGTTTTGAAGGAACAAACGAATCTTTTTTTGAGCTTCGTGACCCGATTCGAAATGGTAAGTCTAAAAAAAATAAGGTGGTGAGCCGCAACCACTGAACATTTGCTGATTTTGGTTTTGTTAGGAAAACACGAACACACGCGGAGCCAAAAGCAGGCCAGAAGTACGGAGATTAGACAAATGTGTGTACTAACAACCATTCCCATGCTTGCTGAAGCGCCGTGCATTGCAGCTCCCATAGACACTAGCGCCAGAGTTCCCTCTAGTGTATATTACGGAACTCTATGCCCAACGCGACATGGCAGCCTTGCTGAGAAGCTACTTTCTTGTTTCAAGGGCCCATACCGCGAGCTTTGAAAAGTGACAGAAGTAGCGTATGAAATTTGCCCGGATAATATGACAGCGTCGCTTCTTTTATCTCGTGACAATGTCCACGAGTCACGGCCTAAAGCATTTCCAGCCTCCTTCTACTGTGACTCTATAGACTCACAGGGTTGGCGCTTTTGCCACCAAGAGTTGTATTTTGTGTACTCTTCAACGTGAGCATTAAATGAAAGAAATTTTCAGAAAATACTTCATTTTTTTCTTGTAAAGAGGGGCACCTCCAGGGCATGTGGTTAAAATCACTGTGATTGTGGCAGTCCGGAGCGAGTTCTGAAATATCGGAGTAAGGGCTGTAGGTTATGAGGCTAGGGTATGTTCCCATCTGAAGCATGCGAAGAGAGATTGTCAGTAGCCTAGACAACTTTTTCTGTGGCAATGGAAAGGACCTACAGCCTAATTGATAGTGCTTCATGATTTCGTTGAAGGTAGTCAAAATGTTCCTAAAAGGAAGGCCCCCGACCTTCAAGCCAAGGTGAGCAGGGAACCAAAAAATTCCTTTCATTCAATGCTCACGAGTCCGGTTCTCAAACATCAACTCAAGGCTGTCCAGAAGGCCCACAATGCGGCAGTGAGGCTAGGCCTCCCCGTCCCTACGTGAGAGCAGCCCTCGATCCTACCCCTTTTAAACGGGGATGGAATCCTTCAGGACCCCAATAACGTTTTTCATCCATCCATCCATACAACGTTAATAGAGCATAGTAGGTTGTACACTGAAAGGTGTTTAGAAGGAAGGTGAAAAGGTTGACGTTTGTGTGTGAGCTGTACTGTGGCATGCTACCGATTCAGTATTACTTCAACGTAAGCACACTGAGTGGACCGAGCAGCCGTTCCACACTGCTTGGGAGTTATGTGTGAAAAATACTGCGGTGGCGCTACGACCGAAGCAGATAGGGTTGCGATGAGTGCTTTGTGAGCCCTGCGCTTCTCGCCAAGCACTTTCGTGAGAAGTGGACAGCGTACAGCAGGAACTCCGATGAATGTAGCCCCTGCTGTGCACTTGATTGATTGATGATTGATTTGTGGGGTTTAACGTCCCAAAACCACCATATGATTATGAGAGACGCCGTAGAGGAGGGCTCCGGAAATTTCGATCACCTGGGGTTCTTTAATGTGCGCGCAAATCTGAGCACACGAGCCTACAACATTTCCGTCTCCATCGGAAATGCAGCCGCCGCAGCCGGGATTCGATCCCGCGACCTGCGGGTCAGCAGACGAGTACCTTCCCTGCTCTGCACTTGCAGGTCCGATAAAGCGCTTCTCGACAGGCGAGGTACAGGGTGCACGGCCAGTGCCCGACTTTAAAACCGTTGTTTTGTCCCATTTAAATGCTTCTAGTACACTTAAAACGTTGCACTGCATAGACTCCAAACAAAAACTGTGGCAGCTTTGTTCTAGAGGAGCCAAGCCTAAAGGAAGTGCGGAGCTGGGTGGGTTTCCATGTTTCTCTTTTTGTTCTTTTTTCTTGTATCTGTTGCATTCTACATTTTTATTATATTTTCTCTTCAAATCAGACGAAAAATATTAAGCACAGCGGGGTAGGTTCATGAGGCACCAAAAACAAACAATTATCGCCAGACCAAATAGGAGACATGGAGGTCGGCTTCACACACAAATGTTCATTCAGAAAATTAGAAATTCGCGAAAAGGTACAATCCCATTTTTCTGCCTCGCCAACATATACCGTGAGATGCAGCAAAATTGCTTTGCAATGCATCTATTTTTCTTTGTCAACAATGAATCAATTTACCACGACCTTTATCATACATGCAAAAGTAGTCTATTACACATGGACATCGATAGCTTGTCCACTAGATGCCCACAGATGCTCCACTAGGTAGTGTCCTGGCTTCTGGCACGCCTCGTGGGCAAGACTCATTAATGGAGATGGGGCTAAATGGACAAGGAGAGGAGGAGCTTGCACTATCGTGAAAAATATTTTTTTGTGTGCTTCAAATATATTTATCTCTCATGCCTGCCTTAGCCGTATTTAATGTTTGTGCTACAAAACCTTCCCCAATCTCCCAACTGCCTACCATAATAATATCTCAATTATTTCTGCAAGTTCCTGAAGTCAGTGTAATTAAATAAGCATGTTTGAAAAATAAGCTAAATTACTTCATAAACCATTGTTCAATAATAGGTCAATAGCAAAAATTAAAAAAAAAAGTGTTATACTGTTGTTGAGTATCATCCTGAAAATGTGCTTTAAAAAGTTCCAACAGCACAGTATACTCCGAGTGCTTTCTAGCAAAAACTGCAATAGAATTATTAGCAGTTAAAGTAACAGTAATTAAATAAATTATATAGGGGGCGTGGCCTCTACTGTTAACGTACCTGTGCGCACCCACTGCATGGCTTTTGCGGTCAGCCCAACTTGCAAAGTGCTCCGGGCAGCCCTCGACGACGCATTCATATATGGGACGTGCCGCGAAGATGGGGTCATGAGATTCGGCGATGTGTAGTTCAAGCAAGCGCTCTGTCGGCATGGCGGCGTGGCACTGCGCGCACGTGAGTCGGTGGTGGCTGGCGTAATGACTCTCGAACTCGAGCACGCTGTAGAATTCCCGCGGGCACGCACACATCAGCGTACCGCGACGGCGGCGGTCAAGCGCGTCAGGATCGCAGTCCGCGTCAAGGACTGCCACTTTATTACCCACGGATTCGGCGAGTAAGAGGCGCACTTGGCTGCCAAAAAGGGGCTGAGTGCTGTCCATATTTGCGTGGGTTTGGCTCGCGGGTGTTGTGTTCACCAAATGAGCCAGCCACCTTTCTCGAGCACTATTGGAACTCGCAATCTAGCTAATCACTACCGCAGCTGCCTGCCTTCTATCAACTTTGTTTTTATAGTGCAAACGACACGCAGCTGATGATGCCTACGGATCAACAACGTACCAACAGCACAACAGTATTAACGCGGAGAAGCGCCGGCAGGCGCCTGCTGCCCCCTGTCGTCAGATCAGCGCGGCACTACATTGAACCGCTGCACGTCGTTGCAGTCGCTCGCGGCAGCAGCCATCGCTGTGTTCTTAGCCCGATAAAAGGCGAGTGTTGCGGAGTTCGCGGAGCATTGGGGACTAGGTAAGAGCCCTTGCAGCAACCGTTCATGAAGCATGCTTAGAACTTAGAAGGAACGCGAGTGCTTCGCTGGAGTAATGTCCCATGACCGTTGCTTCACGCCGAGCGTGTCTGCTTCGATGAGGTTGTCGCTCAACGCAAAGAGTATCGCTCGCGCGGCAGCAGCAGCGCACCGCGTGATGTCAGCGCATGTCACCGTATACGCATCTGCACCGATGTTTGATGTTTTGTTGTGTATAAAATGCCCTTCTATTGATAGGCCGCACTGTCGTGGCAAACCATGGAACACTCAGCGTTCCGTGCATACGTATGTTGATGAGGACGCAAAGCTGCAGGCTTGCGCCCGTGGCGCGTTCTACACCCGCAAAATATAATTTATAATGAGACATTGTGCTACGTGCCTCATTATTTTAATCGTCAGTGTTATTACGCCGTGAAAATGAACAGTTGTCGGCAGAATTCGGCACTGACGTGTAACAATCCCGCGTTCACTCGTCAGAGGCGTGCTCCTAATGCATGGGAAACGTGGCAGTTGTGTATTCGGTGGCGCATCATCACCAGGAGCTGTAAGCAGGTCTAAAGTTTAAGAGATGTGTGGTTTTGTTGAAATATTGTAGTATGCAGTTCTCTCTATCCTTAACCTGCCATTGCAATAGACCTTATTCAAGCACACTAGCGCCTTCAACGGGCACGCAAGTGCTTATGGGAAAAGTTGGTTCGCTGCAGCAGACGCTGCGACGAGCGTGCAGGCCTCGCGTTTCAACTTTTCGTTTGCACTGTGCCAGCGCTTCTCAGATCAAGTGAACTCGCCAAGGCTTGAAATGTCACTGCATGATTCACTCACAAACTTCAGTGTTTATGTACCATGGCCTGTCTACGATTCGCACTTGTCGTCCTGTTCAATGAGCTGATCGGCTCGGTGGTGTCAATTAAGTATTATCATTTAGCGTGAGTCCGCCTTCAGCATAAACAAAAAGCAGTACAAGTTGGTTGTTTAAAAAGTGCAAGCACTGTTCATAAATTCACAGATGCATTAGGAATAAATGTCCTTTGACGCTGTTTATTAGTAAATTGCACGGCTCTGGTATATTCAAAGAGTGCTTTAGAAATAACCAGTATTCTGTAAAATAAAATACAGTCACTAGACCATGTGTGCGCCCCTCGCACAATATGCACATACCAACTTTCTTTGGCGCTGTAACTACTGGTTGGAATAAAACTTATAAGGTAAAAAGAAAAAAAGTAGGACCAGGAAAGAAATATGCACACCAAAAATACTCACTAAGGACTGAAAGGTTATCGCAGAAGTTAAAAAGCATATGTAAGAAAATTAGGGTGCATTGCGAATGTCACAAATAGAAACAAAAAGGCAAACAACCAATACGCATGTTTACAGTTGATTAATAAAGTTAGGCTTCTTGCATTGTAGCGATAGCTATGGTTCGATGACTCAACCAAGGTGTGGTGTTCCTTATGATATGTCTCCGGTATTTCACGCGTGGTGTGGCTAGGGTGACTGCAAGATTACCAGGCCTCAAAAGATGAAATCGCATTTGCATGACTGAAAATGCGAAGTGCAATGAGATGGCTTCGTTCAATGAATTTTGATGCTCTCTAAGGCATGTGTTGATAAATCGACCCATCTCATCGATGTATATACGTGAAGACAAGAATAGTTCGGTGAGTAACTTTTGCACAACGATTGAAAGAATAATCGACGTGCCTCTCAATGTACTTTTCTCTGCAGACCACCGTGACTTTTTGTGCTCTACGGAAGAAATCTTACTAAGCTTAGTGGTGTGGAAAACACAACCCTCACCTCGTATCGCTTCTCAATTTTCTTTCAGACTGCATAACGTATGCATTGAATAACTAGTTTCTTTGCCGGTGATGGTCATCTGAATGAATCTTTGATTGCAGTGTAAAAAAGCTGTTGACAAACCGATGCCACATAATATATAGGCAGGGCACCGTGTCTTGTTGCAGCTGGAAACTATTACTCAAGTATTGTGTCCTAGTTTTTTGTTGTTTTGAGCGTAAGTACATAATTATTCCCCATTGAACAATATTTCAATACACCGAAGTGAAATTCAAGAGTGGTCTCACTCTACGCGGAATATACTGCCAGCAAACATGCTCCGCGGAGACAGTTAGGCATCTTATAGAAAAACACAAATTCTCAGAGCAAAGTATCTCGCACGTGAATTCTAGTTTCATTACTTTGTCGTTAAACACATTTAGCATGTGTTTATTTTTCTTATTTCCACTGTGGGACTTTTTGATAAGAATTTAAGAAATTCTATTGCTGTAACATTTCTCTGCAGCCTTCTGTTGATGGCCCAATCAAACTGCGATGGCATTGAAAGTTGTAGCGCTTTATGAGCAGTTCATAGTTGAATAACTATGAATTCAGTGTTCCAGCTCACATTCCTCCCAATAGCATGTTTTCGCCACATATATCGGTATGCAAGAACTCACATGCCACTCATCTTCCACGTTCAGTGTACACCCGACCAGTGATACCTTCACTGACTGCGTTATTCATTTCACATTTTATGCGCAAATATACGTGCAGGTGCTTTCAGACCCTATTCAACAAGCGGTGGCATGTTCTTTTCATTTTGTCATCGCACAGCGCCAATGAGCAGCGGATTGAGGAAGAGCCGGTTCGCTCGGCGTACCAACTTTTCCCATAGCGCTCGCGAGGCGTTGTCGGATTACTTGACAAAGGTCTATTGACCTCTGCTAGCCAATCTTTGTACACTGAAATGCCCATAGATGTCGCACCTTGTGTTTGTTATACAGTTGTAATCCTTATTGGCTATTGTAGAGAGAAATCTGACACCAGTACTCTTCCATAATTTACCTTCCAAATTTTAAATGTGAACTATTTCCTAGTGAGCCAAAGGCACGTTCAATGTTTCTTTCTACGTATCTGTCTATTTAGCCACCTACGTTTGGGTGCTTCCTTGATCACCTCCTTAGTTTGCTGTAGGCCGAAATTGGTACGAGAGGGTTAGGGGGGGGGGTTGACAAATAAATGGCTTGCACGTGACGTTATGGTCGCAGCATCATAGCGTGGTGGTTCACCAACATGCAGCCTCGTAAAGGCAGCATAATCACATAGTGTTTAACCTGCTTAAATATGATAACAAAGTAGCCTGAATACGATTGGCCTAACAAGATAACTTCCTAGTGGTAGTTGTAAAGATAACATTAACACGCGACGTCACAAACCTTGCATGTGCCTTGAGGTTTTTACCAACATGGTGATTTCAGTGTCGTCAGTGCAAGCTTTCTATAATACTCTGGTTAAGCCATGAATAATATGAAAATCCTGTCCCATACATCGTCAAACCTTCTCTAAATCTATGTGACACATAGATGTATACCATGTGCTGAAATGTAGAGGTAAGTGCCGCAGGGGATGCACATATGGGCTTAGGACTGGCGAGAACAGACATTGGCAATTTAAATGCGAGAGCGTAAACAAAAGCTGATATGGGCACTATTGACTTGATGAATGCAAAGAATATAAAATTCGGCAGATCCCACATACTGTGTGAATTAATGTTATGCTGAGGTGACGGTTGTGTCATGTTCTTTTTTTGAGCTAAACGTTACAAAATGATGCTTAACAAATGCTTGCAGATGCCTTTTCAATGTATGCATATGTTTCATATTACCAGCTGTTTGCAGTCACATAATGTTGCCAACAACAACACGGGTGTTACAAGCACAACAAAGGGTGAGCTGATATATAGTGCTTGTGCTTGCAGGGATGGTAGCCCTCGCTAGTGCTTATAGACCACCTTCAGTGTATTGCTCTTAAGTATTCAGTTGACGTAATCTGACACGATGCCTGTATTTTACGAGTACATATGTAATGTTTGTGAAATTAGATAGCTAGCACTGCGACTACACTTGATGTTTCACCAGCATCAGTCCTGCATAGGATGTTTTTCAAAAGCAGTTACGAGGCTTGGCATGGCCCTGTGTTAGAGTACTTGATCGTCACGTGGAATTTGTGGGTTTAATTCTTGCTGTTAGCCTGATATTAATTCTTTGTAGTCATTGGGTCAATGCTGCTGATGGGCTTTGCTTACCGCTCTCGCATTTAAATGACCAATGTCTTATATCGCCCTTGTGATGATACACATGATGAGAGTTTCACATTATTCATATTATAACCAAATAGACACATTCATCAAACCCTCCTACCTCCCATAATAACTTTGCTGCACCTGAACCCAAAGAGCCAGTAAAGAACCCTGCAGTCCAAAAAGTGTTATCAAAAGAAATATGTGAACTTTAGCTTTGTGAACATGCTGTCTCAAGAATTTTGTGAACAGGAGCTATATTAAGGAAGTTGCAGGGCTTAGAACATCCGTTTCAGCTGGTTTCAAACTTTCCTGCAGCCTCGTTGCCATTCTTCCTCACAGGGAGGGGTAGTCATAGCCCGTTGTCCTGACTTGTATAGACCAATCAACGTGCTGTGTGCTTCGTCAAGTCTCCGATTGGCGACATTGTGCTTAAAAAGAGGAAAGGCATAGGAAAGTAGGGTGGGAACAGTTTTCCATAATGGAGGCTCTGCACAGTGTGCGGTGCTGTAATATTCGGAAATGAATTGCCAAGCCTCTATGGGGGGGGGGGGGTAAAAAGAAAAGTCGGAGCCTGCTGACTGGCCATTTAAAGAGGTGGTCTCAAGAGCGCTCGCATGTAGGTGGCGTTATATATACATAAATAGGCGTGCTCAGAGTTCCTGCAGTTCGCTAAGAAACGTTTCGCTTATATAACATCCTATAAAGATTTAATGCCAGTCCATAGTCTATTGTTTTGCAGTACTAGTTGTGTAATTTCATAACAAATCAACAAAACATATCTACTCCTATGATACAGGCATCATGTCAGGTTATTGACAATTGTGGTTGCAGTGGTGTCTCCACTTTTATGAGAGTCTAATAAGCATTACATTGGCATTCTTATGATTTCGCAAGCTGTATTCAAAGGTTGCTGTACCTTGGAAAAATTGCAACAAAAACAATTGCAATTGCGACAAAACAAACAATTGCAACAAAACAATAATTGCAATTATTGCAACAAAAACAAACTAGCGATTGCTTTCGAGTCATTTCAGGCAAATGCATGAGGCCCACTGTGAGGTTTTTTACATCGAAAGCTGGTACAAAATCATAAGAGTTGTTTCTGACACCATTGCTGTCTGCCACTGCCACCGCTGGTGTCCGTAACCACTGTCACTCGAAATAAAAAAAATACTAAGTAAATGAAACGCACCAGATACAAAATGTGACTCGAAGCAGAGTCTCCTACATGCCAGTCAAGTGTTCTGCCAGTGAGCCACGCCGGTGCTTGAAAGTCCATTGCATACCGACCCTAGGCAGGGCTCATGTGAGGAAAGGATGATTTGTGGGGTTTAACGTCCCAAAACCACCATATGATTATGAGAGACACCGTAGTGGAGGGCTCCGGAAATTTTGACCACCTGGGGTTTTTTAACGTGCACCCAAATCTGAGTACATGGGCCTACACCATTTCCGCCTCCATCGGAAATGCAGCCGCCACAGCCGGGATTTGATCCCGCGACTTGCAGGTCAGCAGCCGAGTACCTTAGCCACTAGACCACCGTGGCGGGGCGTGAGAAAAGGAATCGTGTTAATATGTGTAATAAAGCGGTTTTGAACAGCAAAGGAACAACTAGGCATCAGGCAATCTGCATTGCGTAACGAGTTAGTCCTCGAATGCACCAACCCATTAAAAAAAGCCTTGGGCGTAATTCATCATCAACCACAGCGTGGAAAATCTTCACCAAATTATTTGCAAATGTGTAGTGGGTACTACGTTTCTCTGAAGAACTACTGTACAAAAATTATGATTTATGACAAAATGAGTTAGTGGGCAACCTGCAAGTGTGCTTGTTACAGTTACGCGAAGAGTGTCTGAAAAGGGTTCTAGAAAGGTCGCTCTTCCAGCTTTCGCTGTGACTGTGCTGTGCATTCAGAGCAGGCCTAGCAGTTTTTGCTCTCTATTTGGTGTTGCTTTCTTGAGGGCACTGGGGGGTTTTTGGTGTGCAGACGGAAAGCCCTAGAACTTCGCTGCAAAAGGAAAGCTTTTCAATCATGCAGTCAACCTTTGAACACACTTTCTGAAAGTTTTAGGGAAGGTCGATTGAAGCGTATCTCCATAACTAGGCAACCCTGTGCGTGCACAAACGATAGCCTGAAAGCACTCTGAGAATGCTGCGCTCTCGCACAGAGACCTCAGTGAGGGGGGAGTGTCAAAAGAAGTTGGCTTTATGAGGCCAGCTAAGTGACGTCACGTTACGCACAGGAATACAATTGATATTGAAGAAAAAGAACTGCTCTGTCTCTTTAAGTCAATTAGGGGAATGCATTTGAAACAGTGAGTCTTATGTATTAAGGCATTGTTGTACATTGAAGTGTTTGTCTGCCATGTCTGCTGATAACCACATAGGTGTGTTATTAAGGTATTCATAAAATATGATTTTATTTCACCTGTATTCTGTTTATTTGCTAGAAGAATGACCGCTGAACAAGTTGTTACAGAATGCTCAACGGCATTACATCATTTTTGCATTATCGAGTAAGATTAGAAGTGCTTCCAATCATGTGAAATGAGATTTGCAATGAATGGAGATATTTCTAGCTTCACGAGAGCCTGAAAATAATTATCGATGTGCTTGAATGTGTGGGGTCTCCGCGAGGCAAACGAGCGCATCACCACGCTCTTGGAGTGAACGGACACAGCAGACGCGGTCGGTACAAAGCACACAACATACATACATTTATTAACTAATTTAGACGACGATATTGTCCGCGGAATGTTACATCAGTAATAATTAACACGCTACCATACAAACAACATAACGCGGTGACACACTAAACACACAATAACATGATAAACACACCCAACACACTAACACATACCCAAGGCGGCGTCGCCAACGCCTGACTTTCCACGTGGGACCCCGGCACGAAGCCCGCGGTGTCGAGCACCGGGGACCCCCGCTACAGACAACCGTTCGCGGCAGCCGCCACGCGCAGAAGAGGCTCGCTCATCTCTCGCCCACCACCAAGGCCTGCCTTCTGCCATGGGCCACCGCCGGCGCTACTACTCTACCAACAGTGGTACTCAAAGCGAACACAACGCCATCTGTCGCCCGGCGGTGGTCACCACTGAAATAAAGCCTTGGGGCGAGACACGTGCGCCACGCAACGTAGACAACTTTACAGGGGGGGTGTCGGCACCCCCACATTCCCCCAACCTTAAATCAAACCTTATCACGAAATCAAAAATTAGCTACACAAGCTTTAACAAAAAAAAAATGATATCGCACGACCGTAATGTCCTTGCACCACGACACTGCTGCTGGTCGACACTGCTGCACTGTCCAGCTAGACTTCACCTCAGTACCGGCCCTCGCAACAGCAACGTTGCCGTCGGCGCGACGATCCGTCGCTAGCGCTGACACGTCTTCCAGTTGCGACCAGCACTCGCGAGGGCGCCGGACTGCAGGCTGTTGCGCAGGTCCTAGGCATCTCCATCGCCCGACCTCACGACCGCATTCCTGGCCAGCGACGCTGACGATGTGCAGGACAGCCGGCCGTGGATGACATCCCTCCCGCTGAATACATAAATAACAACAACAACAAAAATTGAAAGAAAACAATCGAGCAGGTCCTCGGGAAGGGAGCTTCGAGCATTTCGTCCACGTGGTACGTTGGTCAGTACTGCTAGCTAATACATCTGTAGCGGCCGAGACGCCCATCAAAATAAAACAAAAATCACTTTTGCTAACTCGTGCTCACAAGAAAAAAAAAGTGAGCGAAGCAGAGCGCAACACCTCAACGCCACGATCCACCTAGTTGTGCCACGTGCGACAGAAGGCTGCGCAGAGCCTTAGGCCTAATGAGTCGCTCGGCAACAACCGGCATCCACCCAACACCCAGCCTAGGCGCAGAAGAGGCAGCCGCGAGGAGACGTCCACTCTGTGAGGTGGCCCTATCGCTCGCCGCACACAGCAGCTTACCGAGCAATCGGCGTCCACCGCCCTGGGCGGTGTCACGACCCTCGGCGTCGAGCCGCAATACCAGACAGCAACGACGCCCGGCTCCCTGAGCCCAAAGATAATAGAAGAAGCTATTTACAGAAAATTGGACCACCCACGAGGCTTCTGTACTCACTCGCTTCGGGCCTGGCCTACAAACCACGTGCTCTAGGCCTTGCTCACCCCAGGATGCGGACCGCATGGCTCTCGTCCTAATTCAACAACGTATTTGAAAACTAACAACAAAAAAATAACAACACTTGCAAGCAAAAAAATAAATAAATAGAAAGTCAACCTGCCGACAAATTCAAACACGTTACAAAACCAATCTCCTCGCTTCTCAACAAAGCACATCATCGACGCTAGCAAAGAAGTCCCCCCGAGGCCTACTCTACTCCGGCTCTAACAAAATCTCTGTATTGAACCACAAAAACTGTCGTCCAATACTCCAAGAGCTCCACGTTGGGCAGCCAGTGTGGGGTCTCGGCGAGGCGAACGAGCGCATCGCCACGCCACGCTCTTGGAGTGAACGGACACAGCAGACGCGGTCGGTACAAAGCACACAACATACATACATTTATTAACTAATTTAGACGACGATATCGTCCGCCGAATGTTACATCAATATTAATTAACAGGCTACCATACAAACAATATAACGCAGTGACACACTAAACACACAATAACATAATAAACACACCCAATACACTAACACATACCCAAGGCGGCGTCGCCAACGCCTGACTTTCCACGTGGGATTCGGCGAAAGCCCGCGGTGCCGAGCACCGGGGACCCACGCTACAGACAACCGTTCGCGGCAGCCGCCACGCGCAGAAGAGGCTCACTCAACTCTCGCCCACCACCAAGGCCTGCCTTCCGTCAGGCGCCACCGCCGGCGCTACTACTCTACCAACAGTGGTACTCAAAGCGAACACAACGCCATCTATCGCCCGGCGGTGGTCACCACCGAAATAAAGCCTTGGGGTGAGACACGTGTGCCACGCGGCGCAGACAACTTTACAAGAGGGGTGTCAGCACCGTCACAAATGTAAATGCAACTAGTTTTTTCAGTCTACTCCAGGATGGGTAGTACTCCAGGATGGGTAGTTAGCTGCTCCTGAGTGTTACCAGATATAAAATTGCTAGCTCCAAAATGCTACAAAATGAAAACTTTGCTGCTCCTCCAAAAAATTGTGTGAAATTAGTAGATTTCTGTAGCATCACTGTGCATGTGACCTTCCTTCTCACTCAAAATATGGCCTCCTCAAAAGCGGGCACACTTGGTTTAATCATCATCATCAGCCTGACTACGTCCACCGCAGGACAAAGGCCTCTCCCATGTTCCGCCAGTTAACTCGGTCCTGTGCTTGCTGCTGCCAATTTGTACCCGCATACTTCTTAATCTTATCTGCCCACCTAACCTTTGGTCTTCCCCTAACCCACTTGCCTTCTCTGGGAATCCAGTTAGTTTCCCTTAATGACCAGCGATTGTCCTGTCTACTCGCTACATGCACGGCCCATGTCCATTTCTTCTTTATTTCAACTATTATATCCTTAACCCCCATTTGTTCCCTACTCCACTCTGCTCTCTTTTTGTCTCTAAGGTTGCACCTACCATTTTTCTTTCCATTGCTCGCTGCGTCGTCATCAATTTAAGCAGAGCTCTCTTTGTAAGTCTCCAGGTTTCTGCTCCGTAGCTAAATATCGGCAAGACACAGCTGTTATATATCTTCTTCTTGAGGGATAGTGGCAATTTACCTGTCATAATTTGAGAGTGCTTGCCAAATGTGCTTTACCCTATTCTTATTCTTCTAGTTACTTCACTCTCATGGTTCGGCTCTGCGGTTATTACCTGTTTTAAGGAGACAGTCTTTTACAACTTGAAGTGGACTATTGCCTATCTCGAAGCGCTGCTCTCTTCCGAGGTTGTTGTACAATACTTTCGTTTTCTGCAGATTAATTTTAAGACCCACCTTTCTGCTCTTTTTGTCTAGCTCCGTAATCATGAGTTGCAATTCGTCCCTTGAGTCACTCAGCTATGCAATGTCATCGGCGAAGCGCAGGTTACTAAGGTACTTTTCATTAACTCTTATGCCTAACTGTTCCCTTTCTAGGCCTCTAAAACCTCCTGTAAACACGCGGTAAATAGCATTGGGGAGATTGTGTCCCCCTTCCTTACACCCTTCTTGATTGGTATTCTGTTGCTTTCTTTATGGAGTACTATGGTAGCAGTTTATCCCTTGTAGATTTCTTCCAGGATGTTTATATATGCTTCATTGACGCCCTGATTCCGCAGTGTCTGCATGACTGCTGATATTTCTACTGAATCAAACGCCTTCTCGTAATCTATGAAGGCTTTGTATAGTGGTTGGCTATACTCTGAGCATTTCTCTATTACCTGATTGATAGTATGAACCTGGTCGATTGTTGAGTAGCCTGTTCGAAACCCTGCTTGTTCGTTCGGTTGATTGAATTCTAATGTTTTCTTTACTCTGTTAGCAATTACCTTTGTAAATAGCTTGTATACTACAGAGAGCAAGCTGGTTGGCCTGTAATTCTTGAAGTCCTTGTCGTCTCCTTTCTTATGTATTAAGATGTTAGCATGCTTCCAAGACTCCGATACTCTTCCTGTAAAAAGACACCTCGTAAACAGGGTGGCTGGTTTTTCTAACACAATCTATGCTCCATCTTTCAGCAGATCTGATGTTACCTGGTCCTCACCAGCAGCTTTGCCTTTTTGCATGCTCTCCAAGGCTGTTCGGACTTCTTCTATCATTACTGGTGTGGTGTCATCTAGGTTACTGCTAGTTCTTATAGTATTAAGTTTGTGGTTGTCCCAGCTACTGTACAGATCTCTGTAAAACTTTTCTGCGATTTTAACTATCCTATTCATATTAGTAGTTATTTTGCCTTCTTTCTCCCTCAGTGCATAAATCTGATTTTGGCCTATCCCAAGTTTTCTTTTCCCTGCTTCGACGCTTCCTCTGTTTTTCAGAGTGTGTTCGATTCTCTCCATGTTATACCTTCTTACATCGCATAGCTTACGCGTAATAATCAACTTTGAAAGCTCTGCCAGTTCTATTTTGTATGTTGTACTTGAGACTTTCATGATTTGACGCTTCTTAATAAGATTCTTCGTTTCCTGGGAAAGCTTGCCAGTGTCCTGTCTAACTACCCTGCCTCCAACTTCCACTGCTCACTCCGTAATGATACTCGTCAGATTATCATTCATTGTATCTACGCTAAGGTTGGTTTCCTCATTAAGAGCCGAGTACCTGTTTCGAAGCGAGACTCCAAATTCCTGTACTTTCCCTTTCGGTGCTAGCTCATCGATATGCTTCTTGCATATCAGTTTCTGTTGTTGCTTCTTCAAGTCTAGGCGAATTCGAGACCTTATCATTCTATGGTCACTGCATCGTACCTTGCCAACCACTTTCACATCCTGCACGATGCTTGGGTGTGCACTCATTATGAAGTTTATTTCGTTCTTATTTTCGCCGTTAGGGCTCCTCCATGTCCACTCACGGTTTCCTCGTTTTCGGTACAATTTGTTCAAAATCCGTAAGTTGTTGCGCTCTGTGAATTCTACTACTAGCTCTCCTCTGGCATTTCTAGTACCGATGCCCTAATCTCCTACTCCAGCCTGCAGGTCTCCAGCCTGCTTCTTTCCTACCTTTGCATTGAAGTTTCCCATCAGTATAGTATACTGTGTTTTACCTTACTCATTGCCGATTCCACGTCTTCATAGAAGCTTTCAACTAAAGCGTCATCAAGGCTGGATGTAGGTGTGTAAGCCTGTACCACCTTCATCTTGTATCTCTTATTGAGTTTAATTACTATACTTACCACCTTTTGTTAATGCTAGAGTATTTCTCTATGTTGCCAGCTGTTTCTGTGAATTAGGAACCCCACTCCCAGTTCTCTTCTGTCAGCCAAGCCCCGATAGCAAAGAACGTGCCCATTTTGTAGCACCTTATAGGCCTCATCTGTCCTCCTAACCTCACTGAGTCCTATTATATCCCATTTAAAACCCTCTAGCTCTTCGAATAGTACTAGACTTGCTAGCTAGACTTGCCTCACTGAATAAGTTCTAGCGTTAGAGGTTGCCAAGTTCAAGTTACAACACTTGGTTTATCATTTCAAATTTAATACTTCGTAGACATAGTAGTCAACAACTGATCCATGCACTGAGCTTAGTTGCTTGCATTATCCAAACCTCTGAGAAGCAGTAGTATTTAAGGTGCTCTGCATTCTGCAGTCATTTGAACTACATCTACAACATAGCAGTATGGAGTTGTAACTCACACAGGAGACTCAACACTTGATGCTCACATTGAGTTCATTATTTGTTCTAGTTGCAGATGCCTCTTTTCACTGGGGAGCAGGAGTCCAACTCAGGGTTGCAGTTGATTGTGACTCTGGCTGCACAAATGCATATAATCAGTAATGCCAGTAAAACCTTTAAATTGAATAAGGCATGCTTCTTAAATGTGCCGTGGCCTTTTCTTTTGCTTATAAAAGTGGGCTTCATAGTGTTAGATTGAATTCAGTTGGTGAATGCATTGCTCAGGAGGCTGTGCAGAGGTCAAATTTTTTCATTGGGTGACTTCACACGGCAATGTGCCCTACAGCATAGTGTGGCCGTGACATAATGGACCAAATTTTTTGGAAGTTATCTAGATACATTCATATAAATTATGCAAAATGATGGGGTAACTTGTTTCACTGAAGACAGTTTTTTTACATTTTTTCTCTAAAAGCATTTTACTGAAGCAGCAAAGTATTTGTGTTGGACTGTGTTGTACTCTGTATGCTCAATTACAGCTTCTTGTTACAGACAGGGTGAGATTAGGCCGACCGCCCTGAATGATGGCACGGCTGCTCAAGCGGCGGTCTCGGCCATCAGGGGCTGATGCAGATGGCCAGGCTGGTGATACTAAGGACGGTAAGCAGTGTTTGTTGCCTTTCATAAAATTTATGCATTACTTAAGGATCAAACCCTGGCCGTCCAGAGTGCCTGTGAACGGGCCGCCAAGCTCGGCTTGACCGTCCTTACGTGGGATTAGCCGGGTGGCACGGGGTCTCCCCTGTGTCTTCTCAGGTCCAAAATAAAGTTTTAATCAATCAATCAATAAAGCTGCTGGGGCTTGTGTTATCCTTGTCACAGAGCAATATTCTAGGCATGTCGGGCGATGACTTCACACCAAAGCCTGTATGCACAGTCATAGGTTGAAGGTTGATGGTCCAGTATGCACTAGATCACTAGCTAATATGTGGTAGACTCTGCTAACTTTAATTTTATTTCTGGAGTATAAAACATTTCATTTTTCTAATACAGTTGAGTTGATTTGGGATAGCGTGAAATGTAGCTTCATAGAACAAAAATTAAGGACATCATAGAATAGGAACCAGCTGAATCGCTGATGTTATTAAAAGAGTGTATCTTACTCATTAAAATCACCCATCATTCCCATGGTCGCTGAACGCAACGCTCTTCATGGACGCTCTTCATGGAAAACGCGACGCTATTCATGGAAGAGATAAAGAAACTCTTTCGTCACGCTGACTCCGAAATGCCTGAGGACATGAAAGCCCGTCTCCTCATGTGAGGAGTTAAGCAGGAGCTTTTTGCGGGACTGATGCGGAACCCTCTGAACAACGTCCAAGAATTTGTCTCAAAAGCTACTTAAAAGTGTGGGAGTTTGGGCTAGTTGCTATGACATGATAGCAGATATAGC
The DNA here is from genome assembly GCA_013436015.1 of Rhipicephalus annulatus. Classification (NCBI taxonomy): domain Eukaryota; kingdom Metazoa; phylum Arthropoda; class Arachnida; order Ixodida; family Ixodidae; genus Rhipicephalus; species Rhipicephalus annulatus. The sequence continues at coordinate 96,029 of WOVY01010731.1, forward strand.
GCGAGAACAGAACGACGACAAAGGCTCGTTTCCTAGCTTGTCCCTTAGTCTGTTCTCTGTATTCTGTTCTCTCGCTGTATCTACCGTCAGAAAGGATGACTACCAAAAGGACCCTTAAAATACGCACACGACAATTCAACCACCGCTAGACACCACGCTGTGCAGAGATCCAGCCACTCTACTTCGACGATATGCGTGAAACCATAAGAGCCGTAGTGCACTAAGAACTTCGCCGAATGTTCCTGTCGTGTGAGCCTCAAGTTTCGTCAATCGGAGGCATCGTCAGAGAAGAAATTCGGCAGTCGCTAGGCATTCCTGAGTCAGCGCAGCAGAAACTCCAAGCGATGAGCTACACTGCTGCTGCTCGATGCTGCCCTCAATGTCCACGTCAAAAGGCTGCACCGTCGAATTTTCGTCGCCAGACACCGCCGCCGACATACCACCCACCTGCCTCCCAGCGCTACGCACCGAGGAAGATTGACGTTTGGTGCGCCCCTGACAACCGCCCACTCCGCTACCACTGCGAGAAGCTGGCCACACATACTTCCGCTGCCGGTACTGCCAAATAGGTACTACGCGGCTTCCTCCTCAACGCACTGCCCTCACAGCATGGCAAGCTACAATATAGCTGACCACCTGACCACCACAGAACGGGCACCTCGATGTTCTTCCCGTTAAGGTCACCATCACCTAAACCTTACAGGTCTCCTTATCGACGACAACAGTACAGCACCCCTACAGGGGTCGTTTCGTGAGCTCATATTCGGAAAACTAGAGGCAGCCACTGATGGAGGTGCAATTGCTGTACTGGGAAATTTGCGTTGCCAGATGAATAGCTGAGCTGCAGGAAGGTAACCTTAGAGTGATGCTCATAAACTTAAGCAACGAGTGCAAGCACTAGAGCAAAGGTACGACCATTGCCTACATTGAAAAAATACTGGAAGCCAGCAGCGGCAGCGCTTTTGCCGTCACCAATCCTGCTGAATGTACTCCGACGTCTCAAGCCCTTCAACCAGCTTTCGACGTTAATCCGAGCCTTCCAACGCATGAACAAGAATAGCTCAGAAGCCTGCTTCTAAAATACAAGAAATGCTTTTGTCATTTTCAATAATTCGACAGTCCCCCGTCGCGAAACATCGAATCGTAACCAAAGAAAGTGCCAGCTCACTTCATCAGAGCCTGTACAGAGCTTCCATGGGAGGCTATAAAAAAACAAGTCGACGAAATGCTACGTGACGGCATCATCTAGCCTTTAAAAGAGTCCATGGGCGTCACCGGTGGTGTTAGTGGAGAAAGACAGAACTCTACGATTCTGCATCGACCAACGCTGCCTGAACAAAATCACGGAAGATGGGTACCCACTCCACAAATAGACGACGCCCTAAATCGATTCCACAATGCGCAGTACTTTTTTTCAGTGGACCTCAAAACTGGCTATCGGCAAATCGAAGTCGACGAGAGAGATCGAGAAAAGACTGCCTTCATAACACTGGACGGCCTGTTCGAATTCAAGGTCCTTTGTCTTTGCTTGGCACGTGCAACTTTTCAACGAGTCATGGATACAGTCCTGGCTGGCTTGAAGTGGCAGACTTGCCTCGTTTACTTGGATGACGTACAGTAGACTCTCAGTAAATGGAAATCTGCTAAACAGAACTATTGCCTCTACAATGATTGGTTTCGGGCTTGTATTCTGCACTCATGTTCACCTCTCAGAAAACGGAACTCCTGTAAAATGGAACATATTTCCCGGTCCCTTCAGATTCCGTTTACTGAGAGTCTGCTGTAGTTGTGTTTTCGTCGAGCTTCGACGAGGGTCTCCACTTTGAATCCGTACTTCAAGCAATCAGAAGCTCCGGACTTACCCTAAAGCCAGAGCAATGCCTCTTTGCGTACAAGGAGGTCCTGTTTTTGGGTCACGTGATCAGCAAGAGTGGAGTGCACCCAGACCTGCAGAAAACTGCTGCCATCACGGCATTTCGCCACCCACCAGCAAAAAAGCCATGTGCCGATTTCAGGGTTTCTGTGCATATTGCAGACACTTTGTCAAGAATTTTTCACAGATCACCGAAGCCACTAATGCAGCTATTGAAGACCTACGTTGATTTCAAGTGGGAAACTGTGCAAATTGAAGCACTTCAGAAACTTGGACACAGCCACTACTTGCGTGTTTTGACGAATATGCCAAAACAGAAGTACACACCAATGCAAGCAGCGTAGGATTCGACGCTGTCCTTGTGCAAAAGATGGCCTGGAAAAGGGTTATCAGTTATGCTAGCCGGTAACTATCCTAGGCTGAGGCCAGCTTTTCCACAACAGAAAAGAAGTGCCTTGCCATCATCTGGGTAGCGTCATGATTCCGCCCTTATCTCTACAGCAGACCTTTCAATGTTGTCGAGGGACTACCCCACACTGTGTTGGCTAGCTAACTTGGACCTTTCAGGTCGCCTCGCATGGTGGTGCCTAAGACTTCAAGAATTTGACATTACTGTCGTGTACAAGTCTGGAAGCCGACTGCCTGTCTCGTGCCTCCGTCTATCCACCACTGCAGGATGACCAAGATGATGAGTATTTCTAAAGAGCTATAAGTGCCAATTACTTTGACAAGCGGCAGCGAGCTGACCTGAGAGTGAGAAGGCTAGTGGAATACCTGGAGGGCCGAAATCAGTGTCGCCCCAAAAGTCTTCAGAGGAGGACTCGCGTCATTTTTCTTGAAAAACTACGTCCTCATAAAGAAGAACTTCTCTACGACTCAAGCCAGCTACCTTATCGTTGTACCTTCAGCAACGAGACCAGAAATTCTGCAGACCCTGCAAGACAACCCAACAGGGGGCTGCCTGGGTTTTTCCCGCATGCTGGTGAGATTACGAACCAAATACTACTCACCACGCCTTGCCATCTATGTCGCTCATTACGTGAGGACATGCGGGGACTGCCAAGGACACAAGACATTGCCGACAAGGCCAGCGGGACTACTGCAGCCCATTGAACCACTTTGCAGACCGTTCCAGCAAATCGGTATAGACATTACGTTGGGCTGTTCCCAACATCGGCTGTTGGAAACAAATGGATCGTCATAGCTAATGACTACCTTACCCGTTACACCAAGACAAAAGCCCTGCCCAAGTAGTAGCGCATATAAGGTAGCCAAATTATTTGTTGGAAACATCACCCTGCGTCACGGCGCCCCAGAGGTCCTTATCACTGACCGAGGTACTGCATTTACTGAACTAACCCAAGCGATTTTGGCACACAAACAGACAGGCCACTACTGTATGACAGCGTACCACCCACAGAGCAATGGCCTCACTGAGTGCCCAAAGGCATGTTTACACTAGAGCGACACGGCACTGACACGAGCTTGCCGAAGACATGAGGCAGATGCAACCCATCAGCCGACGAGTCGCCCGCCTACGAAGTTGCCAGACCCTATGGTCACTCTAGCGGCCATCATCATCACCGGCCGCCTAATAATTTTGGTGCACTCAGGCGCTTGTACATGCCCCTGTGCTTTGTTGCTCGTGTGCCGTGCTCAGCAGTTGAAAGAAAATAAAGCTCAGTTCTGCTCCTGCCGTCAGCCTGAACAGGTTCCTTCTGTTTTCGCTTGCCGTCACACGCATGGTTATAGAGACCTAACATCAGTCCCTATAACCTGGTGACCCGGACGTGAGTATCGCTAGTAAGCACTGCGAACGACAGACCGACGATCGGTACGGAAGTCATCGCCATGATGCAGATTCACCTGCCGTCGTTGTGGCCACAGAATTTTTCAGCCTGGTTTACGTATATCGAGGCCATACTCACCCTTCAGTGCGTCACTTTGCAGCAAATGAAGTACCAGCATGCTGTCTCTGCACTCTCAACGGACGCGGTTCCAGAGTTCCATGACCCTGTAGGTGCACTCCCCAATACCGATCCTTATGACGATTGCAAAGCAACAGTGCTTCAACGCAAGTCTTTGCCTCTGAGCAGGCATCTTCAGCAGCTTCTAAATGAGGAGCACGGTGAACGGTGACCGTCAAAACTTCTGCGTCGCACGCAGAGGCTTCTCAGTGACATTCAGTTGGATGGAAACAGTCCGTGGCTGCGTGAGTTGTTCTTTCAGCGCCTGCAGCCGAACAGGAATATTGATTTGGCTATTGTACCAGACGACCTGCCCCTCAACAAGCTGGCGGAGATGGCCGATCTCGTCACTCACTGTTTAGCAAGAGGTACTGTAGCAACGACATCTACCATTCCGCTGTCACAACCCAAAGACCGGCAGTCTCACTTTAAGCAGTTAATAGATCGCCTTGCTGAGACTGTTAATGCTCTACAGCCACCGTCCCACCCTTGTGGACGAGACTGTGATTGCTGTCCCAGATCTTCTTGGAAATCTCGCTCCCGTTCAGGTCCTCGTCAACCCGTACACTGCTTGTATCACAGCACCTTTGGTGCCAGCGCACACCAATGCCGACCTCCTTGTAGCTGGCAGAGAAACATACCGCGGAGCCACTGATGACGGCCAGTGACTCTTGCCATAGGACAAGCCGCCTGTTCTACGTCACTGACAGAATTGCCGGACATCGATTTCTTATGGACACATGTGCAAAGGTCAGTGTCGTTCCTGTGGTGCGACTAGACCAGCAACGCTCTCCAAAAACTTGACCCCTTCACACAGCCAACAACTCTCCTATCAACACATAAGGTTAGCTCTCTCTTACTATCGATGTGCGTCTCCGACGCACCTTTCGATGGGTATTCGTTGTTGCAGACATACGCATGGCCATATTGGGTGCTGATTTTTTTACCCATTTTGCCCTCAGTGTTGACCTCCGCGCACATTGACTCGTCGACAGAATGACTAGTATGTCCATACAGGGCATTCTTGCAGCTCCAAGAACTACCAGTGGAACATCGCCACAGAATATGATCATCTATGTTTGCCTCAACTCTGTCGGACTTTCCAGCCATCACGAAACCTTTCAACCTTGAGCTGCCAGTCCGCCACAATGTCACGCATCATGTAGTCACTACTGGCCCTCCAGTATTTTGCCGACCCAGACGCCTCGCTGGGGACTGCCTTACCATCGCCAAGAGAAAATTTGACCACATGCTGCAACTGGGCATCATCCGTCCTTCATCGAGCAGTTGGATTGTCAGCTCTACACATGGTACCAAAGCGTGACTCTGGGGATTGGCACCCGTGCGTCAACTACTGTGCTTCCAACGCGTGCATAGTCCCTGGTCGCTATCCCCACCCTCACATTCCCGACTTCTCTGCCAACCTCGCGGGAGTGGTGATAATCAGCAAAATATACTTGGTAAAGGCCTACTACCAGATTCCGATTGAGAAGCGGACATTCTCGAGACGGCAGTTGTGACATCACTCCGGCTCTTCGAGTACGTTCGCACACCGTTCGGGTTGAGAAACGCTGCTCAGACGGTCCAGAGGTTTATCAACGAAGTAATCTGTGGAGAACCCTTCGTATTTACGTATCTTGATGACCTCTTGGTAGCAAGTGTTTCTCACAAACAGCATTGTAACCATTTGCGCCTCCTATTTTCTCGGCTGCAGGAACACGGCCTTCTCTTCAACCCAGCAAGGTGTGTCTTTGGTGTCGGAGACATCGAGTTCCTCGGACATCGTGTGACTAGCGAGGGCATCAGACCGTTGGACAGGAAAGTTAAAGCCATACGCGACTTCTCTCGCCTAACATCTATTTCAATTTCCACTGCCGCTCAATTCACACTTCCGGCTGCTCAACTTCCACTGCTGCTTTCTCCCCAACATTGCCTGCATAATCATACCCTCACTGACCTATTCATGACCACAGAAGCTTCGTCATCTTCTTGACATGGACGCCTGATGCCAAATCGTCCTTCCAAGCTGTTAAAAATGCGCTAGCAGACGCCACACTGCTGGTGCATCTTCTGCATGTTGCACCAACGTGTCTTATCACCGATACATATAGTGTGGCTGTCGGCACGGTGTTACAGCACTTGCAATGCAACTCTTGGTATCGACTCGGGTTTTTCTCGCAAAAACTAGAACCTGCAGAAACGCGCTACAGCACGTTCGGTTGTGAGCTGTTGATGGTATACTAAGGCACTCGACATTCCCGGCACCTACTTGAGGGCTCAAGCTTTTACGTCCTCACGGACCACAAGCCTTTGACATTCGCTTTTCGAAGTAATCAAGACTCTTATACCGCACAAGAAACACGACACCTCCACTTCATTTCCGAATTCACCGCGGCTATTCGATACATTGAAGGCCCAGTCAACACGGCCGCAGATTCCCTGTTCCGTATCGATCCTATATCTGTGCCCACACTTGACTATGAAGAAATCCCCTTGGCGCAACTTGCAGATGTCGAAATTCGGGACATCCGCTCATACACCACATCGCTGGCGCTGACTGACATTTCCCTTCCATTTTCATCGGGCGCCATAGCTTGCGACGTGCCACGGGTTCGAACTTGACTATTTGTCCGTCTCCAACTTCACTGTGACATTTTCAATAAGCTCCATGGCGCCAGTCACCCTGCAGTTCGTGCTACTCAGCGTCTCATTACGACCCGCTTTGTGTGGCCGAGTGTGAACCATGACGTACGGCGTTGGGCGCGGGAATGTCTCCACTGTCAACGCTCCAATACGACTCTACACTCGAAATCGCCAATTCAGTCTTTTTGTCCACCCGATGCTCGGTTTGATCATGTTCATATCAACATTGTCGGCCCACTCCCAGCGTTTCGAGCTGCTCGCTACATTCTCACCTATGTAGACTGGTATACCCGCTGGCCGTAAGCTTTTTCTCACCAAAATAAGGCCATTTATCGTGGCTTCAACATTTGTCAGTGGCTGAATCTGACGTTTTGGGTGCCCCAGTGTCATAACCACCGATCGCGGCTTACAGTTTTAGTGTGATCTATTCCACAAACTGACCGGCCTGCTCGGAGTTTGCCATATCCATACTACCGCATACCACTCATCGGCGAATAGAATGGTTTAACGCCTTCACCGTCAACTTAAAACCGTCTTGATGGCTCGTCAAGCTCATTCATCTTGGGCTGAAGACCTTCCTCTCGCACTGCTTCGTGTGCGCCCGTCTTTCAAGAAACACCTCGGCTGCACAGCTGCGGAGTTCGTCTACAGTACGACGCTGCGTATGCCAGGGGAATTTTTCGCGCCTGGTACTGTCACAATGCCCAATCCAGACAGTTACGTGGAGCAGCTTCGTTTCCTCTTTTCACGCTTGCGTCCTTGCCCCAGTCACGACGCATCGTCGACTGTCATTTGTGTCAGCAAGAACTTGGCCACAGCGAGGCACGTTTTGTCCGGCGTGAAAGTATCCGACCCTCCCTTATGCCTCTGTACGACGGCCTATTCAAGGTGTTTAGCCGGACAGAAAAAACAGTCACCATCGAGCTCAGTGAACGTAAAGAGGTGTGGCGATCGATGGAGTGCAACCCGCCTACCTAGTGACAGAGCTGAAAATACGTGCTATGAACTTCTTCGCCACCGCTGAAACGCAGGTCCGACCGCTAAGACTGTTCCTCGTGGACCAGTGCATGACTTCTCTTCTTATCAAAGGAAGGGAGCCCTTTAGTGGCCATCATCATCACCGGCCGCCTATTAATTTTGGCGTGCTCAGGCGCATGTGCACGCCCCTGCGCTTTGTTGCTTGTGCAGCGTGCTCAGCAGTTGAAAGAAAATAAAGCTCAGTTCTGCTCCTGCCGTCAGCCTGAACAGGTTTTTTCTGTTTTCGCTCGCTGCCACACACATGGTTATAGAGCACCTAACATCGGGTCTCTATAGTCACACTAGGTTGGCGACGCCGCCTCAGAAAACAGCATTTAATTATAGTGTAACATGATGAGAGACCGAAAGCACCAGCAAAACGCATCGGCAGACCTGTCGTCGGCGTGTCTTCGGTAGATCCGCGGCTGAGTGAAAATTTGCCCCATGTCTTTGCTTCAAATGACCACAAAGCAGGCCATTTCGGGGGAGATAACAATGCCCTCTTCGAGGCTTCTGCAGGGTCTGAGGAAGTCTTTTCTTCGCTGCGTTATTGTGTGCATCACCCCCATTCCTCGTTACCATGGATTATGAAAGGGGCTGTGCTCCGTGGCTGGAGAGGGACAATGGCAGAGCGGGGAGCATGGCTGAAAATGAGGTGCAGGTGTGCAAGTTTAGTCGGAGCCGCTGCGTGTGCCTCTAATGTGACTACAGAATTGGCCAATGAAAGACTGTGAGCACGACAAGGCGTGCGCGGGTTCTTTGAGAGACCACCCATGGACTGTTTGTGTTTTTGCAGTGTACATAGGTTGGCGACAAGAGAAAAGACACTTCTAAAGACAGCCCGCTGACAAAACTCGGTGTCGTGTCTCTTCAGTGTAAACGGATCTTAGACGAGACAATCGTTGACATGCTGGCCATGTACGTCGACGTCGAACACAAGATTTGGGATACCATTCTTCTATACGTGACCTTCGCATACAACACCCCCGTACAAGAAACGATGCAGATGACCTTGTAGGAGTTGTTTTACGGAAGGACTACAGCAACGACGCTCGCCGACATGTTACCCAATGTCACTGATGAAGAAAACATCTATGTGAGTGAGTACCTATAGCATGCCGAAGAAGCCGACAACTCGACCGTCTGCGCATTAAGAACCAACAGACGACCGACAGCCGCCGTTACAATTTTCGATGACGCTTCGTGGAATATTTGACCGGTGAACGTGTTTTTTTTTTTTGGGTGTGGATGCCGATACGCCAACGTGGACTCGGTGAAAAACTTCTGTGTCAGTACTTTGGACCATACAGTATTGTTCGATGTCTTGGTCCACTCGATTACAAGGTTGCCCCCAATGGCATCGCGAACTCTCTCAACGGTGCCAATCGCTGGCACCCACAATGTCGTACCCCACAAGCTGTTTCACCTGTGATAATCAACCGAGAGAGTATTTTGCTGTTTTGGTTATTACTGTATCGTAAATTATTCATAGTGCTTTCTTGAATTATTATTCTACTTTACATTTTGTGAAAGCATCGCGACGGTGCCTTTTTCAGAGGGGGGCAATGCCACGTTCTTTAATGAAGTTTTGTTATCGCCCTATTAAACTGTAAGTAATTCTCAGCACAAACCATGCATGCAGTGTTGGAGAAGCTTCTAACCTGTAGTAGATCGTTCTGTTAAGATTCCGCCCACTCCATGAACATTGCAGATTATTCTGGCTACGTGGCTGCTTGCGATAATACTAGAGTATTCAACAGCCTGTGTATAATGCCGACGCACTTTACCGCTTGTCAGTTGATCGATGGCCGAAGCTTTGTTCGCCGCTATCAGTGCCAGTGTGTTGCTTTGATGTGACCTTCAGTTTCCTGGCCACAAGTGTGGCTGATGAAACAGTTTTATGTTGGCATCGAGTCTTCTCCCTTCGTATACATCTCGACTACGGGAGTATAGTATTGCCGCGAGGCGTATTGCGGATAGTGTTGCGCATGCCGATACCGCCGGCACGCGGCCTTATCGTGGTCCAGGATGCACCGCGATTCATCTGCGAAGATCATGGCCCGCACGTCGACCATTCGTTGATAACGAGATAGCGCCAGACGCTACGGCGACTGTATCTCGGATGGTAAACGTGCCTTGCGTTCCAGTGGGACATTCTGTCCCACTGGAACTGAAGAAGGTTAAGACGGCTTGGGACGGCCCGCAGATCCGCACAGCGGGAGGCCACCTCCTCATCCCATCGGGGCGATGTACTGCAAGGGTGACATTCGATGGTCACACATACCTTGCCACTTTCTTGGTGCTCCCACAGTGCTCCTGTGACGTCATTCTCGGCATGGACTTCTTGACTCAACATCACGCGGTTATTGACCTGGCGTCCAGATCCATCACTTTCCTCAGATGAAGCCATAAATTCATACTCGGCACCACATAATCGCGCAGTCCTCCAAGTGCTCGAGAATGACGTGAGCGTCCCACCCCAATCAACGACCCTAATCCCTGTAACCACTGGTTCTGCCGAAAATGCTCATGGCGTCGTCGAAGGTAACATGCAGCTTTTGCTTGGCCGTGATATCGCAATCGTAAGAGGCATTGCGGACTTCCGGAATGGACAGGGCTCAGTGCTGCTAACAAATTTCAGCCAAGAACACCGTCACCTGGCCAAAGGCACGACCATTGCCTTTCTCGATGAAATCGCGGAAGTCAGTGACGCCCTCGCCCTTTCGAATCCAGCGACCATCACCCCACAGACCCACAACTCGCAGCTGTCATTCGACATTAACCCTTCCTTGCCTCAATGCAAGCAGCAACTGCTCCAGAACCTCCTTCGACGTTATGACGACTGTTTCGCCACTTCTTCACAGGTCCGACACACTTCTCTGGCAAAGCATCGAATCATAACACAAGAAGACATCCGCCCTCTCCATCAAAGCCCTTATCGTGTGTCGGCACGTGAACGTCAGGCCATCCAAGAGCAAGTTGAGGAAATGTTACACGACGATGTAATTCAGCCATCGAAAAGCCCATGGGCAGCACCAGTCTTCCTTGTCAAAAAGAAAGACGAAAGTCTTCGGTTTTGCGTCGATTACCGACGGTTGAACAGTGTAACCAAGAAGGACGTGTACCCTTTACCAAGGATCGACGATACCTTAGATCGTCTTAGTGATGCAAGGTACTTCTCGTCCTTTGATCTGAAGATCAAAGGACGAGAAGATCTGAAGACAGGGTATTGACAGGGGAGATCTGAAGACAGGGTATTGGAAAATTCAGGTTGATGAAAGAGACCGAGAAAAGACCGCCTTCATCACGCCGGATGGATTGTATGAGTTCAAAGTGGTGCCATTTGGACTTTGTCCCGCTCCAGCAACCTTCCAGCGTCTAATGGACACAGTACTGGCAGGTCTCAAGTGGCAAATATGTCTCGTATACCTGGTCGATGTGGTCGTCTTCGCCTCCAACTTTAGCGACCACCTGAAAAGGCTCCGGACGGTACTGGATGCAATTAAGTCATCAGGACTGACAATGAAGCAAGAAAAATGCCATTTTGCCTATGAAGAACTACAGTTCCTTGGCCATGTTATAAGCAAAGATGGCGTAAGACCAGATCCCGGGAAGACAGCCGCTATCGCACAGTTTCCTCAGTCGCAAGATACGAGAGCAGTGCGCCGATTCTTAGGACTGTGCGCCTATTACCGGCGCTTCGTCAAGAACTTCTCACACATTGCTGACCCTTTGACGCAGCTCACCAAGTCGGATGTCCCCTTTCGAATGGAAAGCTGAGCAACGTGAGGCATTCAAAGAACTTCAACAACGTTTACAGTCGCCGCCTGTGCTGCGTCACTTTGGTGAAAATGCCGAAACTGAGATACATACAGACGCCAGCAGCATCGGCTAAGGTGCCGTTCTTGTTCAGAAGCACAAGGGCTGCGAGCGGTCATCGCGTATGCAAGCCGCTCACTGTCGAAAGCGGAAATGAACTATTCCACGTCTGAGAAGGAGTGTCTTGCGATAGTATGGGCCACCTCGAAATTCCGCCGATACTTGTATGGCAGACCCTTCAAGGTCGTAACGGACCATCATGCGTTGTGCTGGTTGGCCAGTTTGAAAGACCCTTCTGGCCGCCTCGCTCGATGGAGCCTACGGCGTCAGGAGTTTGACCTGAAGGTAGTCTACACATCTGGTCGTAAGCACTCCGATGCAGACTGCCTCTCAAGAGCCCCGGTCGGCGCACCACCAAGCCATGAAGACGACGATGCCCTTCTTGGGCCTATCAGCAGCAGCACCTTTGCATTACAGCAGCGCTCAGACCCGATCCTACAACAGTTGATCAACTACATCGAAGGAAAGGCCTCCATACCGCCTGCACTGTTCAAGCGTGGGATATCCTCCTTCTGTGTGCAAAACGGGGTCGTAGTTAAAAAGAACTTCGCACCGAATAAGGCAGCTTACCTTCTTGTCGTCCCAAGCAGCCTCAGAAAAGAAATTTTACAAGCGTTACCACTGACGAACCCACTGCAGGCCACCTCGGTTTTATACGCACACTCCACAGAATTCAAGAACGATACTACTGGCCCCGCCTCTCCTCAGATGTTGCGCGGTACGTCAAGAGTTGCCGCGAATGTCAGCGCCGGAAGAGACCTCTAACAAAACCAGCTGGATTTCTCAAGCCAATTTGAACCCCCGTCGAGACCATTCCAACAGATTGGTATGGACCTGCTTGGACCTTTCCCCACGTCAACATCCGGTAACAAGTGGATCATAGTGGCCACTGATTACCTTACCCGATACGCTGAAGCTAAGGCCCTCCCGAACGGCACAGCCGTAGAAGTTGCCAAATTTTTTGTCGAATCAATTCTCCTCCGTCATGGCGCACCTGAGGTACTAATAACAGACAGGGGAACGGCGTTTATGGCTGATCTTACTCAGGCAATCTTACATTACAGTCATACAGATCACCGAAGAACAACTGCGTACCATCCGCAGACAAATGATCTCACGGAACGCTTGAACAAGACCATTGCCGATATGCTCGCTATGTACAAGGACACAGAACACAAGACCTGGGACTTAATTCTATCTTACGTGGTCTTCACCTACAACACCGCGATGCAGGAGACCACTAAAATGACACCATTTAATCTCGTCAATGGGAGGGATGCCGTTGCTACCCTGGACGCCATGCTGCCTAATGTCACCGATGAAAACAACCTAGACGTGGCCGCCTACCTTCAGCGCGCAGAAGAAGCCCGGCAGCTTGCTCGTCTGCGCATAAAAGACCAACAGCGAAACGACGCAAGACGCTACAACCTGCGGAGACGCGATTTAACGTACAGGCCAGGTGACAAAGTCTGGGTTTGGACGCCCGTTAGCCGCCGAGGACTAGGCGAAAAACTCATGCGCCGTTATTTCGGCCCATACAAAGTCATTTGTCAAGTGGGTGAAGTGGACTATGAAGTGGTCCCTGATGGGGCTAGCTCATCCCAACGATGCCGCGCACGACAAGAAGTGGTACACGTCGCCCGTTTGAAGCCCTATCATGCGCGCTAAAGGAGGCTCCCTGTTTGCTTCTCTTGTTTTGTTTATGTGTGCGTGATTCGTGCTTACTTGCCATTTACTTTCGCACAGGCTGTCCTTTTGTTTTGGTTTTATTTTAAACAAAGCATCGGGTCGATGCTTACGTTGAGGAGGGGAGCAATGCCAAGGCGTATTGCGGATAGTGTTGCGCATGCCGATACCGCCGGCACGCGGCCTTATCGTGGTCCAGGATGCACCGCGATTCATCTGCGAAGATCATGGCCCGCACGTCGACCATTCGTTGATAACGAGATAGCGCCAGACGCTACGGCGACTGTAACTCTGATGGTGAACGCGCCTTGCGTTCTATTGGGACATTCTGTTCCCCGACGGCCGTCGAACGCGCTGTTCGCCACCCGCTAAGTCGGTGTGTCTGTTTTCCTTTAGTGGGCGCAAGTCCGCCAAATAAACGGATCTCCTTCTATTTCTACTAACTTCCCGGTCTCCTGTCTTTGGGCTACCCTCACTCTTACATGACAGTATGAATCCTTGTTCATGTGCGATTTTTTCGTACCCCATCCTATTCCTGGACAGGTGCGTAGCCAAAACTTTTTTTTTGGGGGGGGGGGGGGGCATCTTTTTCATGTCGCGGAAGGCCTCCCCTTGAAATGTTTATTTGCTCTCGATGCCAGGATGAAAAAAAAAATTACTGGGCGTTGGTGAGCCCAGTTTCCTGGCCACAAGTTGGACCGAATAAACACAGGGTGTCTAGCAACCGGGAAAACCGGCAATTGTCAGGGAAATGATACACGCCGGGAAAAATCAGGGAATCGTCTGGGAACGTTGCCAAAAAGAGAACCCAGTCAGAGGAAATGACTCTCGACTTGTTCCCCGGCGCGGAGCGCGCACTCAGCTCACCGTAATTGGCGCAAACAGCCAACGGGGACAGATCCAATCCAAGCCAGTGGGGCAGTAGTGCCAAGGTCGACAAGTTTGGCCTTTTTTCCTTTGTGGCCTGGCAACCTTGAGCAGTGCGCGCTGGGCATGCTGGGTATACACTTTTGTTGCTTTGGACCACCTCTTCTGTCCGCCATGTTTTGAACGATGGAACCTTCCCGTGGCGGTGTGTTTTCATCATTTTTTTTTCTGAAGAGAAGCCTTCTCACTGACGATGTCGGCGGCGAGAAAGTGCTCCTTTAATTCGGACTGGACGAACCCGAACGTTTTGGAATATGCAAGCTGGATTAAGCCCATGCAGAATGATCCTCACAGTGCTCATTGCACACTGTGCTGCAAAACGTTTTCTTTAAGCAACATGGGAGGAACTGCAGTTTCCAGTCACGCGTCCAGCAAGAAGCATCTTGCTAGTTTGAAGTGTCGGTCGAGCGCCTCGCAAACTGGTATGTTGCTCTTTTTTACGCCAGCGACGAACGCTTCGGCCAAATGTAGCGAAGACAGGACAGTCGCGCCCGAGGAGCCTGCCCCCACCACAAGTGCGAAGACATCGATGAGCGGCTTTCTTCTGAAGAGCGCTGTGACAAAGGCCGAAATAATGTGGTACTTAAACGCGGTAGCGACTCACGGATCTTTTCGGTCAACAGCGGCGTCGGCCTCGCTCTTCCCTCTCATGTTTCCGGGATGTGAAGTCGCTGAAAAACTTCATCTAGGGAAGGACAAGGTAGGGTATACGATATGCCACGGTATTGCGCCTTACTTTCGTAAGAATCTTCTATCAAGCCTTGCCGGTGTGCCGTTCTTAGTTGTTTCATTTGACGAGTCGCTGAACAAAGTGACCCAGAAGCAACAGATGGATATGCTCGTCCGATTTTGGGATGACACTACTGATGGCACTGTGAAAACGCAGTACCTAACTTCATGCTTCTTGGGGCACACGTGTGCGGAGGACCTGGCATCTGCATTCAGGAAGGCCACAGAAGAGCTCAAGCAAGCCAAGATACTACAAGTTTTAATGGATGGGCCGAATGTGAACATGAAGTTCCTGAGGTCACTGAAGGAGGAACTCAAGGAGTTGGATGAGAGCCACAATATCCTAGATATTGGAAGTTGCGGGCTGCACGTAATGAATGGAGCATACAAGGCAGGTCATGCTGCAACTGGCTGGGATGTGATAGGCTTTCTTCGCAGCAGCTACAACTTGTTCAAATGTGTGCCTGCACGTCGTGCTGACTACGTCACCTTTACAGGAAGTGCACTATTTCCCCTAAAATTCTGTGCTCTCAGGTGGCTCGAAAATGGGAAGGTAATCACCAGGGCGTTAAAACTTCTTCCTAACCTGGTGAAGTTTGTGGAGGGCTCTGTGAAGGCAAAGAAGCAGCCTACATGCTCTAGCTACAGTGCTGTTGCGAACGCAGTGAGGGATCAGCTGTTGCCAGTAAAACTGGCCTTATGCTGTCAATTTGTGAGGAACTGAAGCCATTTTTGGCAGAATTTCAGACTGACAATCCAATGGTGTCCTTTCTTTCAACTGCACTGCACAATATACTGCGGTCACTGCTTGCAAGGATTGTCAAGAAGGAGGTGCTTGTTGCTGCAGACACACCCGCGAAGTTGCTCAAGATTGACTTAGAGAAGCTTGAGAACTGTATACCCGTACCTACCTTCGACATTGGGTTCGCTGCGAAGAATGAGCTCCGCAAGGTGCCCAAAATGCCACAGCTTACTTTGCACCAATTCAAGAAAGACTGTGTTTCCTTTGTTAAAGCGTGCTGTCAGAAGGTGGTGGAGAGGTCACCATTGAAGTACAAGCTAACAAGGGGTGCCAGCTGTTTGGACCCCACATTTGCATTGTCTCCGGAGGCTGGCCCAAAACGATTGACCCTGGAACTTGAAGTGCTGTCAGAGCAGCAGTGGATGACTGGTCTGCAAGCAGAGCGGACCCATCGTTCTTACATAGAGGTCTGTTCATCGAGCCTCAACCAAGAAAAATTGAAAAATTTTGACAGGAAAGAGCAGAAGCTGGACGTTCTGTGGCCAGATCTCTGCTCACATGATCACAAAGAGCTGCTGTCTTTTATCAAGATCATCCTCTGTTTGTCTCACGGCAACGCTGCCATAAAAAGAGGCTTCTCGGTCAACAAAGAATGCCTCGTCGAAAACTTGAAACAAGACTCCCTGATAGGACAATGGCTGGTGCATGATGCCGTGTTGGCGGCAGGCGGCGTGGAAAAAGTTCTAATTACTGACAAGATGCTGCAGATGGTTCGGAATTCCTACAGCTTCTTCAGTGAGGAACTGCAGAAAAAGAAGGCAGAAAGACGAGTGGAGTCAGGTGTTCAGAAGTACAAGAAAAGAGTGGCTGCTCTTGTCAAAGAAATGAAAGAAAAGAAGCGAAGGCTGCTTAGTGACTCGCTGACGGAAGCTAGTCTCCTGCAAGAAAAAATAGATGCTCTTAAGAAGTAACAGATGAGTGCTTCAAGAACTCTTGTGCAGTGGCTGACACAAACAGCAGAAGCCGATGTGTGTTTGCATAGACTTTGTGCAATAATACTCTAGTCAGTGACTACAATTTGCGGTGAATTATTTATGTTTGCGCTCTAAGTAAAACAATGTTTTGTCGTCTGCACTAATGATCTTACATGTATTGCCGCTTATGCAGAGGTCAGGGAACTTCACTTGAAATTGTCAGGGAAAAACCTGGAAAAGTCAGGGAATCTTAAAATAATAATTTGCTAGACACCCTGAAACAGTTGTATGTGAACATCGATTCTTCTGCACGCCTATCGTCGCTGTTGACGGAACGCACGGGTCGCATTTCTCTTGTGAGGCACCGGATTGACACGGGCAATGCACAACCATGGAAATGCAATCCTCGCCCCGTCAGTGCGGCAAAGACGAAAGCAATTGACCAGGCATTGGATGAGTTGATTGAGGCTGGAGTTGTCTAACGCTCAAACAGTCCCTGGGGTTTGCCGGTGGTAATGGTCCCCAAAAGAGACGGCTTTCACCAGCTCTGGGTGGACTACCGCCGGCTGAACAAGGTCACAAGGAAGGATGCTTATCCTATGCCTAATGTTGACTCGATTGTGGCTGCTCTAGGTAGTGCTTGCTACTGCAGCACCTTGGATGCTAGCCGGATCTCACTATTAGGCTTTACCATCCATAGCAGTCGTGTTCGGCCGTGCGAGGAAAAGGTACGTGCCTTCGTGGAGTACCCGATGCCGGCAAACATTCAGGGCCTGAGGTGTTTCTTGGGCATAGTAACTACTATTGGCAGTTCATCCCAAACTTCGCGGACCTCCAAGTTCTTTTGACCGCACTCTTAAAAAAGTCGGCACGATGGAGCTGGGGGCCAGAGCAAGCCTTCAAGGCCCTCTCCGAAACTATAGTGGCCACAGCCGAACTAAAGCTGCTCGACCTCAGCAGGGAGTTCATTGTCCAAGCGGACATGAGTTATCTGTGTCTCGGCGTGGTACTGCTTCAGGAGCACGACGGCGTCCTCCGGCCAATCGCCTTTGCAAGCCCATCACTTAACGCCGCCGAACGTAACTGTAGCGTGACTGAAAGGGAATGTCTCTCTATAGTTATTGCTCTCCGGAAGTTCGACTGCTGTGTCGATGGCGTGCCATTCGTGGTGAAAACGGACCACATGGTACTCACCTGGCTTAAGCGCTTGCACGAGCCCTCGGGCCACCTCGCGCGCTGGGCGTTGACCTTGCAGCGGTACAACTTTGTCGTGTGCTACCGAAAAGGGAGTTCGAACGTCGTGGCTGATGCCATGTCGCATGCCCCTGTTTTGGCGTCTCGTGTCCGCCACTCCCGAGAGCAGTCGCATCAAGTAGATTCTGGGGCCTTTGGCTCCAAAAGGTCGAATGGCGCGAACCCCGATGGTGAAGTGACTTTCAAGTCGACAGCCTTAGGTGAGGATGCATACCTGGTAGACTCTGTCACATCCGCCGATATCGTCTTTGCGATTTCAAGACGACAATTCTTGGCTTTGTCAATATCACGAAACAATCTACTGAGGCGCACCTTTTTGCAAAGATGTTTTTTTTCTTGTTTTAGAAGGAACATATCCTAATACTCATTAAAAATATTGGTAAATTCAGAGCAAGTTTTCTCCTTGAGCTCACCATCTCGGAAGACAACAAATCCACCTTTCTTGTTTACTGGCACACTCAACCTGGGCTCTACAGCGAATTTGGGTCTAAGTTTAACGTTTGAGCCTTGTGTAATGGATATGGATGTGTGCCCCAGAAGGTTAAGTGAATCCATGTATATCAGAAGGGGCAGATGTGATCTCACGAAAAAATACCAATGCATATGTGCCTGTAAGCCGCGGGGCATCTTTCTTAAAACAAAAGTAAATGCGTGTTCTGCCAACAGGTAAGAAAAGCAGATTTGTAACAAGAAAGCTTGCTATGCAGTTGCCCATATTTTTAATGAGTGTCATGATGGGTTCCTTCAGAAGAGAAAACTAGAAACAAAACATTTTTGCAAAAAGGTGGTCCTTAATAGATTGTTTTGTAATATTGGCAAAGCCAAGAAAGATAGCTTTGAAATTATGTTTAGTGCGAAGACACACAAGCCCGAATGGTCTTTAAGAATCATGGCAGAAGAAGCTAGCTCCTTTTCATGCAAGAAAGACTTGGATGACCTTTTTTTGTTAAGCATTCCAGGAAAATTGTAGATTTCTTCACGCGCAATCTAGACAAAGGCTTGAAAAAGTGTTTCAGGGCCCCTTTAAAATTTATGATCCTTTTTTGGTTAAACATTCCTGGGATATTGTAGATTTCCTGAAGAATAACCCAGACATAAGCTTGTCTCATAACCACACATATGTCTGTTTTGTTCAATAAAGTTTCAGTTGTTAGTGTGTTCCATGTCCTAGGTCTCTTCTTTCTGTACTTCAATTTTTCGCACAACTCAGTTAAGATGAATTATTTACTTGACCACCAGTCCGTGCTTCTCAAATAAACACCTTCCATTCCATTATGCCACAACAAATTTTATTGTTACATTGCATATCGCTGCCTGCGCAGCATTTGTGGTACGCCGTGCTAACCAACCTGGCCTCATACTAGCAACAGCGACATTCACGTGCATGAAATCTTCTCGTCAAGCATCGCCTGAACATGGAGTTGATATAGAGACTCTAGATAAAAGCCGAGAGAGAAAAGCTACAGGCTCCCAAAGAAATGCTTGGTGGTGCTGGGATGCCATACAAGCAGCACCATCTCTGGCAGAAAAATGGGAACAGGGGCGTACGTCGCGTGTTTCCTCTTCTCTCTACCGCGCTACCGCTCCTTTCGTGCACGTGCAGGGCATCGCACTGCAATAGAGAATGGGAGCTCAAGTTAGTGGAGCAACGACAATGCCGCGCTGTGGCTCTGGCGGCAAGCTTTGGGGAAACTGGGAATAAGCATGGCAGAGAGCAGAAATGATTATTCAGTGTGTTTCATTGCCGCGGGAGCAAGTGCGGCAGTCGTTGTTGGGAACTTTTTTGCCATGCTAAACGTGCCATCCACTTGCTGCACTGAAAGGAGACACTTTCTGTTGAAGTTGCCTTTCCGCGATAGCAGAAGTGACCCTACGGATGCGTCAGTGAAGTTCGAAGTATAATTGTGTGCCACGACAGTGCAGACAATACCAAGGCACGCGGTCTACATGTAAAACTGTGAATGTTTGGACGAGTTGTATGAGAGAAAAAGAAAACAACTGTGGATTACCGTAGCTAAAAGAATAAAGCAAGTTCTAGCTCGGTCTCGCCTTCCATTTTGATTGCCTGAATCCTTTTATTAAAATCATTTGTTTTGACATACCTAAATTTGTATGTAATGTGGCGCGTCCATGCAACGACCGTAGTATTGATTTCTCGTCTCGTTACATTGTGAAAATCCAGTTTTGCTTGTATGGTGAAACAACCTTTTGTTTTGATTTTTTATGTTTGTGAGATGTAGCTGTCATCGTTTGATGTTTACACTTGCATACGTCATACCATGGTTAGCCTTGCGTTGTTGGTTGCTTTCAACTGAACTCTGCACATTGTCAAAGGTGTGCCGCCTGCAATTTATGCTTCGGGAAGGCTACATCACGCCGGAACCAATGTCTGTTTATTTTCAGCAAACTATGATTTTTTCCTTTTTGTCGTTTTGTTAGGGTGGTATTTATTTCTGCTGCTGAATCAAACTGGCATTTAATACATGGTTTATAATTGTCACATTTGGAGATGTGGGGTTTTCTTTCACTCCTTAGAGTGCTGCAAGTGTGCGTCTACACGCTAGTTGTGCAAGCTCAACGTGTGCCTGATATCACAGTGTGCCTGAAGTTCGTCACCTCTCACGCTGAAACGTGTTGGCGTAGAAGGCTTCATTTACCTGTAAAATCGCTATTCTCATAAAATTGGAGTTGAAGCACAACGTGAGAATCGAAAAATAAAATATAAAAAAACGAAGCGAGCAGTTCAACTTGCTTAGCAGGGGTTAAAGCTAAGCTAGATACCTTGCAGCTAAGTCCGTGGGTGATGGTTCAGTGGTACAGAGGACATGACTCTAACCTTATCAGGTTTTTTATTGCTATGGCAGTGCCATTTTTGTTTCTTTTTTGCACGCTGTGAAAGTTAATTTATGACAATATGTATCTGCTACTGCAAACACGCACATTGAAACAACAATCATATGTTTTTCATTGCCGACATTGTAGAACATCGATTGTGTGTGTGGCTGCATTTCATGCGGCTTAACTATAGACCACGAGGTATATTTAACGTATGACAGAAGTTAGCTTAGATCGACTTATCGTACATGGTGATTCCGCGGACTTTGGAAATGTAATTTGTATTAAGTCTGGCATTGTTGTTGTCTGCTCCACCACGTAAGCGTGATTAACAAACTTTTTTGCTTTGATTACATTTGCTTTTCAAGTGCATGTCCAACCAACTAGCCCACCTGTAAACTCTTTTGCTTGGTTGGTTCGTAAGAACTTTATTGGAAGTCCGGCAGAGCTTTTGCTTTCTGACGACAATTTATCAATTTAGTTAATATGCTTTCTTAAGTATTTATTTCATGGCTGCCTTCTCAGCTGCCATGAGATTGAACTGCCATTAGAGTACCTTATATTGCAACCATTTTCTTGGCCCGTATGTGCTCTTTTAATGGTGGGCATTCTTCATTCTGGTACTGTTGCAGGTGAAAAGCAACCGGATTTCAACACGGGATACCTGAAGCCATTTGATTATGGTACGTAGAATCTGGAGGCAGTGCCACATTTACTTTTTGTGTTTACTTTGTTTATTTTTTACTTATTTATTTTCTTTTTGCTGAAATAGTCTGAACATCTACAAAAAAAAAGAGCATATTGGCCTGCTGACAAAATACCATGTAACAAGTAAATGGAAGGGTACTAATACACTTTCAACTTGTGCAGCTGTGCAAGAAAACTTTCTTTTAACACCACCTCTTATCCCGCTTATTGTGAGCTATTGCATTGGGTGCAGCTACTAAGAGTTAACTAAATGTACGAACAGGGTCGTAACTACGGAAGCGCTTCATTACTAGGAGTTGTTTATTCTCAGAGCAGATATAGCAGAAAGTGGCTAGTATACAGGCGTGTTTTCAACTGTAACATAATTGTGAATAGCCAAGGCATTAAGTGGAATCGTGCCTACTTTTCGAAAAAAGCACTGACACCTAATTCGAAAGACGAGATAATGAGCAGGATATACCTAGAGACATAATCATCTACAAAACATCAACTGCGAATATTGCCTCTGAAATGGGGTTTATTGGCATAAATAGCACTTGCACGCAGAAAGTCTATCGCCACTAAAAGTAGACGCGACAACGGACACAAGAATCACAGCGTGGGTCCAGGAGCTTGCGCTCGGTGCTTCTGGCTAAAGAAATGACCCACTGCAGCATATTGTTCTTTTTTTGTTCCTTACAACAGCCCGGCGGCAAAGGGAAGCCATCCTGGCGAGTCAAAGTGATGGCAGAAGGAAGGGCTTCTGAAGGAAGGGCTTTCAACTTGTTGCAAAGTGTAGAAAGAAAAGGCTACATAGTTTGGTGCTTGGGGATGAAAAGAAAACACTCATTTTTGTAAATGAGCTTTTGATGGGAAAGGGCAAGGCTTTGCTTGAAGCAAAAATACAAAAAAAAGAAAGAAGCAACCTAGAAATTTGTCTGGACATCCGGTGGCAACGTACTAGTACCTAAAGATGAAGGATCACGACGAATAAACATTGCAGATGAGGCAAACCTGACTAAAGTCAGAAATTAGGCATAGATTGTGGCAAAACAAACCAAAAAGCATTTTACAAAGGCTGATCTTGTTAATAGCAGAGAATATTACTATGTCGAAGGATTAAATAGTGCATTTCACTTTAGAAAAACTTTTTTTCTGCATAAAAAGAAAGGTTGATGACATCACTGCTTTTCTATATTCTATGTCTATTGTATTTGATGTGCTAGTTTTCTCTGAGACATGGGTTACTTCTAAAAGAGATGCGCTGTTCTATCCAGGCTATCATCATGAACTCCTCTGTTGTAATCAGCAAAAAGGTGGAGGCCTTGCTATTTATCTTAAGGATCCGCTTCCAAGTGAACTGCTGGAATAATATAGTGTCATGAACTATGACGTTGAATGCATGACTATATGTGTTGGTCAATTTTATATAGACCACCACATATGTAGACCACCACAAGGCTACAAAAAGAAATTTATTCAGTTTTCTTACATTGTGTTATCATGAAATGTTCACTGGAATACTCCTTGCATAATGATGGGTGATATAAATATTGACCTCTGTTCCAGTGATCCCTATGCCAAAGATTTTGGAACCCTCTTACTCGCATACGAAAGCGAAAATTTAATAAGGTTACCAGCTAAAGTGCCGTGCTCCTTGACATATGGGCTTAAACTTAAGTTGGGATCATATGAAAACTGCCCTATTTTCGTATGACATAAGTGATCATATTCCCATCTTCTTCCTTGCACCACTTCTCAAATTTGTCAGAAAATGGAGGTATTCTTTCATCGACTCGAAAACGGCAAAAGCCGGGAACATTTTGTTCATCTAGGTCAGAACATGACTGCAACATTGTGACAACCCTAATAGTGCTTATAACACGTTCCTGTGTCTGTTGAGTACTAGTTATGGCGCAGCATTTCCATTTCATTAGTGCTCACACCATAAAAACAAGATGTATAAAGCCTTGGAGAAATTATCTTTACCGGCACATTTAAGCAAACAATAGGTTGTGCCACGATTTCATCCATTTGCGGAACACAGGTGCCTTATCTGAGTATAAGAAATACAGAAACATTCTAAATTCGGAAATACGGAAAGCTAAAATAAGCCTCATGCTCACTGGGACGGGGCACTGGGTTAGACCGTTATTGACACGGTCAGTCGGGATGGTTGAGGTTTCTTCATTTGAGCTTCGGAACATTTCTAACTGTTACCTGAATTAAGTAGAAGGATAAGCATGGCGAGACATCCATTTACGGTGTGGTGGAATCGAACTATAACTGTTTCTCTCGCCTCTTCTTTGAAACCTTGCGAAGGGATCAAGAAAGCTCTTACATTTCATCATATTGGCGTCGTAAATGATTTCCTGTTTCTATTAGAAGCGGCGGCCTGCTCCAGGCTTATAAACACTGCAACATGGAATCGTTACAGCAATACACGACTGTTGTGAATATCGTATACGGGAGGGCATGCGAAAAACGTGCAATAATTGCTGAAATATGTATGTGCACCGATAAACTTGCGTATGCTCGGCATCTGTTAGGGTAAGATCTATTCGTGCCGTCGAATCAAACGTTTTATATTCAGCGACACCGAAACATACCACGGGAAATGCTACATAAATTTGCACGCTGCGTTAGAAACGCTAGAAACGCGTTCTACGTGGTAGAAACAGGGCGTGCTCTGGTATGTATCAGCATTTTCCAGTGAAAATCCCGGCATTTCCAGCATTTTCCAGTGTGCACCAGCATCACAGAGGTTTAGCCAGCACCCCTGCCAGTGCGACACAGCTAATTCCCAGTGCGCCTAGCGAAGTACCAGTAAATGCCAGTGTGTACCAGTGCAAAATAACGTGCTGGCAGCATGCTGGGGATGCTGTTTTTTGCAATAGGGTGTGCTGGAAGACCAAATCACGATTCCGCCTTGCTCAAGCGTCATCGTTTCCGTCGGTGTCATAACACCCACAGATTTCGAAGGTATCATTGAGAGCAATAAGCGCCTGTTCCTTAACCATCATATTTGTGTTGCAAGAGGCATCGCCGAGCTGAGTCTCGAGAAAGCGAAGGTAATGGTGAAAAATTTCAGCCATGAATACAGTTATAGATAACTGTGGTCTAAGAGCACGAAGAAACACAAAGCACAGGCATCTCAACAATGTCACAACAGTTGCCTACATTGAAGAATTCGTCAACGCCAGTAGTTCTTTCGCACTCTCTGATACTTCCGAACCTGCTTTAATGAATCGATGTTCCCAACCCGGTTACGATGTCAGCCCGAACCTTCTGAAGCACAAGCAAGACCAGCTCAAAACACTGCTTCTGCAATTCAGGGGCAGCTTCTCATCGTCGTCAAGAGTTCGACAGACCCCAGTTGCGAAGCATAGAATTGTAACAGAAGAAAATGCCTGACCAAGTCATCAGAGGTCTTATCGATTCTTGAAGCGAGAACGTGACGCGATTAAGAAACAAGTCAACAAAATGTTTCACGATGACGTAATCCAGCCATCGAAGAGTCCCTGGGCGTCTCCTGTGGTGTTGGTGAAAAACAAGGATGGAACCTTATGCTTTTGCGTCTACTATTGTCGCCTTAACAAACACACAAAGGACGTGTATCCCCTCCCTCGGGTAGATGACACCCTGTATCGACTCCCCAGGGCTAAGTACTTTTCGTCGATGGACCTCAAAACAGGCTACTGGCAAATCGAGGCCAATGACAGAGGCCCCAAAAAAGATTGCTTTTATAGCACTAGACAGCCTGTTCAATTCAAGGTCATGCCTTTTTGTCTTTGCTCAGCCTCATTACCTTCCAACGCGTTATGAATACAGTACTGGCGGGCTTGAAGTGGCAGACTTCGCTTGTGTACCTGGACGCGTCGTTGTGTTTTCCTCAAACTTTGCCGAACGCCCCCGGCACTTCAAAGCCGTACTACAAGCAATCAAGACCTCCGGACTCGCTCTGAAACCAGAAAAGGGCTGCTTCGCATACGAGGAAGTCTTGTTCTTGGGCCACGGCATTCTGACGTGGCCCAATAGCAAGTTCGGCGTTGACCCCAACCCTAAAAAAGTAGCTTTCATCGCCACTTTCTTGCCGCCCACCAACAAGAAGGCCGTGCGCAGAGTCCTTTGTCTGTGCACCTACTACAGGTAGTTCGTCAAAAACCTCGTTCATATTGCCGAGCCACTCACTAACCTTACCAGGAACGACGTGGAGTTCTAGTGAGAAACGCCGCAGAAGGAAGCATTTCATTAACTAAAAGGACCCCTGCAGATGCCTTTGTTGCTTGCGCATTTCGACGAATTCGCCGAGGCAGAAGTACACACCGACGCAAGTAGTGTAGTACTCGGCGCCATTCTTGTGCAGAAAAGTAAGGGACTGGAAAGGGTTATTCGTTACGCTAGCTGGTCGCTATTCCAAGCAGAAGCCAATTATTCCACAACAGAAAAGGACTGCCTTGCCGTCATGTGGGCTACATCAAAAGTTTCGCCCCTACTTTTTCGTCATGCCCTTCAAAGTTGTGAGCGACCACGACACCTTGTGTTGGCTAGTTACCTTGAAGGACTCCTCAGGTCGCCTCACACGATGTAGTCCGAAACTGCAAAAATATGACATTACTGTCATTTACAAGTGCGACAGAAAACACACCGACGCTGACTGCCTGTCCCGTGCCCCCGTTGACCAACCACCACCCGACGACCTAGATTATGACAGCTTCTTGAAAATGATAACTGCTGACGACTTTGCTGAATGACAGTGAGCTAACCCAGACCTTAAGGGCCTAATCGTATACCTCGAGGGCCAGACCGCCACTGTTTCGAATGTATTCAAACGGGCGCTTGCGTCGTTTGTGCTGCGTAATGGCCTTCTGCAAAAGGAGAACTTCCTGCTCCTTTGAACCGAGTATTTTTTTGTGGTACCTTGAGCTTTGCAACCAGAACGTTTATAGGCCCTGCACGAGGATCCCGCTGCAGGACACCTCGATGTTTCTCCGAAGCCTCAAGGATACAAGATAGGTACTACTGGCCACTCCTTACTGCTGACGTCACTCATTATGTGAGGGCATGCTGCGACTGTCAGCAATGCAAGACATCGCCGACAAAGCTTGCAGCGCTTCTACAGCTCATCGAACCACCTCGCCGACCGTTCTAGCGAATCGTTATAAACTTACTTGGGCCGTTCCCTGCATCGGTTGTCGGAAACAAATGAATCATCATAGCTAACGACTAGCTTACCCGATGTGCCGAGACAAAAGTCCTGCCCAAAGGCAGTGCGTTTGAGGTAGCCAAGTCCTTCATCGTAAACATTCTCCTGCATCATGGCGCCTCGTAGGTCCTCATCATCGACAGAGGTACGTCATTCACTGTTGAGCTAACCAGGAGATTTTGGCATATAGCCAGACAAGCCACAGCGGTACGACAGTGTACCACCCACAGACTAATGGCCTCACCGATCACCTAAACAAGACCATTGCTGACATGCTGGCCATGAACGTCGATGTCGAACACAAGACATGGGATGCCATTCTTCTCTACGTGGCCTTCGCATACAACACCGCCCTACCAGAAACAATGCAGATGACGCCGTACAGGTTGATCTATGGTTGGATCCCGGCAACGACGCTCGATGCCATGTTACCCAACGTCACCGACGAAGGAAACCTCGATGTGAGTGAGTACTTTTAGCGCGCCAAAGGAGCCAAACAGCTCGCCCGCCTTGGCATCAAAAACCAAAAGACAACCAACAGCCGCCTTTACAATCTCGAACAATGCTTCGTTGAATATTAGCCAGGGGAACGTGTTTGGGCATGGACGCCGATACGCCGACGTAGACTCGGGGAACTCTCAAAAGCGCCCATCTCTCAAAAGCACCAATCCTCACCTGAAGTCAATAATGTTGCACACATCAAGCCGTTTCATGTGCATTAACGAACTGAAAGAGTGGATTTTGTTATTGTTGTTATTCCTGTATCGTAATTTACTGCTTGTACTTTCTTGCAATATTATTCTACTTTCATCTTTTGTTGAAGCATAGGGGCGATGCCTTTTTTAGAGGGAAGCAATGCCACGTACCTTTCTCAAGTTTTGATATAACCCCGTTAAACTGTACGCAATGCTCAGCGCAAACTGCACCTAAAGTGTTCGAGAAGCTTTGGGACTGCAGATCATTTCTTTAGGATTACGCCCACTTTGCGAACATTACAAATTATTCTGGAATGCATGCGGCCGCTAGCAATAAGGTTAGACTATTCGACATTATAGCTAACGGCTCCACGTATATCCATCGACAGAAACGTGCAACATGGCCTGGGTACCCGCATGCATTGTAAATGATACGGTTGTCAGCTGTGTGCCAAGGGTTGCCGTAGGGCTGCGGTGTTCTAGGCGTCGTTGGTACTCATGCCGGTTGAAAAGTTGACAAGGGTGGTTTCAAGCTGACTTCAGCTTTGTTTAGTCTGCCCGAAAAACCACTGTTGTACAGCGAAAAAGTTGTTCTGTTCCAGCAACACTGGTAGTGGTCCTAATTATGATAAGCTTGTAGCTAAAAACAAGCATGACACATGCTTCACAAAGGACCAGAAGGTGCCTACTGTCCTTCTGTTATGTTTAGGTGTTGTGTGTTGCATATGCTTTATGAGAGCCACATGGTGAAGGGACAAGTGATGGCAAAATCTTCTTCAATGCAGAACCTTGGCGAATATTGGTGTGTACTTTGCACATGAGGACCTGCGCAACATCGCTAGATTTTATTGGACTCACAGGCATTGTTCAAAAATTCTCTAAAGTCAGTCACGCTGCTATTTGTCGTACCTTTTTTTGTTGCTCCTATGAGTGGCGCCAGACGCAGCGCTTGCGTTTCTCCTCCGTTGGCGTCTTGTCAAACACGCAAGAAAATTGCTCTCTGGTACAACCTCAAGCTGCCTCAAGTGCGTAAAATATGGTGGACTCCTCTTAAACGAAACTCGAAGGTGCAAGAAAATTTGTTTCATTTATGAGAAGTTTCATTTAAGCAAAGCCCACAAAATTAATGAAATGTGACTTTATTTCAGAACACCAACTGTGTGTGACTGAACATGAACATTTTTAAGTATGTAAAACTACTATAATTGAGTAGAAAAAAGAATGTTTCTAATATTTTTGACTCGAAAAAAAGGAGGTGATAACAATTTGCTTGGCCTTGTTCAAGCACTTTCTCACATAGTAGGAGTGCATTGCTGAAAGCCTGGGCAGGAGCTTTGAGCCACCATCGTGTTCAAAGTAGTGCTGCAACAGGGTGACAGCATCTCTTGCTGCACTGTCAACCACTGAAATGGGCTCAGGATCACACACCATCTCATTACCACTTGAGCACAGGTCCTCATCTTGAACTTCAGCTTTGATAGGTTTCTCAAGGTGGCCTTCTCAAGTTTACGAGACGTCAATTGCTTCTCGGTAGGGTGGCTAGAATGGGGAGGCGTGATGACCGCGGCCGCGCTCTCACTGCCTAGCGAGGCCCCACTGCGCGTTCTCGCCGCACGGGGAAAGTTTGGCACGTCAGTCAGGGGCGACGTTGGCATTAGCCCACTGTGAGCATACATTTCTCGTGCCTCGTACCGAGTAGCGCAAATTAGCGGTCGCTGTCTGGGAAGTGCGGCCTTTTTTCTATCGCTTCTTGTATCCCCAAAGGAGATGGTGTCAGCGGATGACGGCGATTTTCAAACCACACTAAAGAATGGCATCAATGGGGGAAAAAAAAAATGCAGAGGTTTTGTTTTGTGCCAGGTTGCGACGGCGGCTACAAGTCCTGCGTTGAAATAAGGTCTCTTCGATTTGGATGCACTGGCTCCTTTGTTTTGTCATGGTACAAGCATGGTGCTACACGAGTTTGCCGCCAGCCTGCACGTGCTCAAGAGGAGTTGCAAAAAGGTGAAGCATAGCGTGCGCCCCTTGCTCCTCCCAAGCTTGGAGCAGACGACACTGCATGTGGTTCAGGGCGCGCGTGGAAAAACAGTTGAGTGACGCTCTTGCCAGTTTTTTTATATGGCATGAAGACAGCCATCGCGGCAGGGCTTTGGTAAACAACATCATTGGCACACGCCGCGTGCATCGATTGTAAACAACACTGCGATACAAACCACGGCCTGCATTAGTTGCATCTCCGTTTTGGTCGTAGCCACCACGCTATAGTGTCATGGCTGCACCTGCACTTGCTGAACCCGTGCTGCGCACCCACAGCACCATTGGCACCACTGTGACACTTTTCAGAACTAGTGCAGGCAGTGCAAGCCAAATTCAAGTGATGTATACTCTCCTTGTTTCGCGCACCTGCTCTCAAGGATGATTTAGAGAAGTGGGCACGTGTCATACCAAGGGCCGACAAGCCACTCCAGGAGAATTCTGCAGTTTGCTAAAGGAATTTTGACTCAAGATACGTATATAATTCCTACATGTTTAAGTCAATAGTAAAGTGGAGGTTTCTTCATTTTAACACATTGGGGTGTTCGACGGCTTGGTGGGAGACATGCCTCGTGAGCAGCAGAGCTGCAATGGAAAGAGGCAGACTAAAGCATTATGTGGGTCAATTTTATGCTTAGAGGGCTAAACCAGCATGCTACGTAGAATAAAGCCAAGGAGGTGAAGCCCTATGTTGTGTAATGTTTACATGTACTGTTTCCATAAACTTGTATCAAACCACCCGTTTTCTATTTTCATACATGCTTCTGCTGCATTTCAAAAAACGTGTATTGACTTCCACTCTTTGAATGCCTATAACAATCCTAACACTATAACTAATCTGTGAGTCACACATGCAGAATTGTTCCAACCAGCCAGTCTGCCGGAGCGATTCATCTAAACTGCTTTTAACATGACTCGCTTTTCATAGTTTCTCGACACACACAACACTAAATAAACCCATCAGCATAGAAAATGCTCCAGCCTGAAAACTGAGCGCCGTCGAACCCCTTGTCTGCTTAGAGGCAAGCAGACAGCACGAGAAAAACACGGCGCCCTCGCTGATAATGCCAACACCCGGCAGGAAGGTGCTTTTGGGCCAGCCTTCGGAGGCCGGCCATCACACCTCTCCATTCTAGCCACCTTATTCTCGGCGTGCACGGACATGTGCAGTCGTTGAATTGGCGTGGCTAGGCTAGCTTCAGCATTTGTTTCATAGTTGCTAGACTGCCGTGGCCACTCCCGCTGTTCATGGATTTTGCCCGTTTTAGTTTCATTCAACCAATGCAAGATAAAAAAATGTTCCGGTTCCCCAAAACTTTTTATCGTTAATTATATAGGAGACCAACTAAATATGCTTAGAAAGCTTCGTTTATGCGGCTTTTCTGTTTAACCGAGTTTCATTTAAAGGGAGTCCACTGTACAGTCTTATGTGATACATGTCTGTTTTTAAGCAAAATGAGTACTTGCAAGGATTTTTTGTCCTGCCAGTGTATTGAACCACGTTGCTGTTGGGTGGTGCTAGCGGTGATTCTTTGTTGACTTTAAACATCAAACTGAAATTAAATTTCTTTTTTGTGTGACAGAAGCATGCTCATTGCCACTGATATGATGAACAATCTTCTCATTTTCCTCACAATCAGAAAAAATTTTTGAAGCAGTAGACAGTCCCTGTAATTGTTTGATGTTGTCTCAAGGCACACACCTGCCCTGGCACAGTGCACATACAGCAGCTGCATGCTCATAGAATGAAAAAAGTTTTATTCAAAGAATTTCTTTTTTGTGATGAAATCTATCAGTCTTTGTCTCCGTCTTGTCCATCTGTCTATATCGTCTGAGTATAACCCTAAATTAGCCCTTTGTGAGGCTCTACATTAAAAATAAAAATTTATCTAAAAATTTACAGAACAACATGGAATTATTAAGAAGCATGTTTGACACTATTTGAAAAAAAAAAACTCGGAAGTATAGATTTCAAGAAAAAAGTGGTACATATATATACTGCTTTCCTCAGGTGGTGTCAGTTTGAGGGGGCTGTTTACTTAGCACAACAGAGCTTGGTCCTTGCTGCACAGCCAGCTGCTGTACATTTATGCCTGGAGCACGTGAAGGCGAACTGCGACATGTATACATCAGCAAGCACGACCTTGCGGCAGGAGCATTTAGCTGCACCTAAAACGGACAGAAATGGATGCTGCCCTTACAAATAAAATCTGTGCTACAATAAAACTTTAAATATTGCATATAGATAACTGCATCGGTGTGATAGCCGATCTATTAGGCCTAACACCACCAGCCAAAAGCATGCCCTAGAATGGTTCATTAAAGAAAACTCAATATTAAAGTAGCAAAAATATCTTTCTGTATTGCAAGGGAGCCACTATGTTTTCTTCAGTAAATGGGGCAAATGGGACACTTCCCAGGCACATTGACGCAATATTTTCGAGGCGCTCATTTAGTCCAAGTCAGCAGATAGCAAGCAATGATCAAGGCTAGTGCTAAATCCTACTTGCTGTCCGCGCCACTTGTCGTAGCGAATGAAAACTCGTGATAGCCTTCTTCATTGCCGCGTGAGATACTACCGCTGGTAACAGTGGTGCCAACTTGGACCGCTCTTTATTGGGAGCATTTGAAACAGTGAAATTGTGGTACACATTTGTACCACTGACCTACACAGACTCATTCATGTCAAATGAAAAACCAAGCCCTTAAGAGCCTAGAAAATGTACTGCTTAGCATTAGTGCACCCTGGAAAAGTAAATAAAATTTGTTTCTAAAAGCTCAGTTTGTGTTCCTATTATAGTTTGACGTCATAACACAGTAAGAGCTTCTCAGCACATGCTCGCACAATATATTGTCACGAGACAATGTGCATGAGCCAGACGTTGAAAACCAATCGACGAAAAATAAGCTGACTTGCTGTGCGAGATACTGGCAGGTTTTCGATGACACTGCTACTTGTAAATATTATAATTACAGTCGCTTTGGTCTCTTGTGTATTAGTGATTCCCACGACAATTTCGTGGATCTGCAGGGTAAAAGAAGCACTGTACAATTAAACTCTACAGTAGTCGTCAAATCGAAGTTTTCATCATGGAACATGAAACTGATGCCACGAACACTTCTTCATCGGCCATGGCAACGCCTGCACTGGCCAAGGCAGCGTTTGCCTTGACCATGGAAACACCTGCACTGGCCATAACACCGCCCCCGTTTAGTGCTGAGACATCCAAAACACCCTAGGACGTTCTGTGGTATGAATGAATTTGACCTAAAAGATTGGATAGCTGACTATCAACGTACCAGTGCGATAAATCTATATTATCAGACTCATGCTAGCCAACATGCTGTTCTACCTAAAGGATACGGTGAAGGTACGGTATTAGAATTCTGAAGAGAAGATCGAAAGTTGCGACACTTTCAAGCAAAAGCTGTGTGACTTATTTGGGAAGCCCATGGGTCGAATGGTGGCTGCAAAAAAAAGAGCTGTTCATCTATGCTCAGACGTCCACAAAATCATATATCTCGTATACTCAGGACAAGCTGGCTTTTTGTTGTAAAATCGACAATGACATGTCGGGCCCTGACGAAATCGGCCAGGTGTTCAAGAGAATAGCAGACGATGATTTCAACCTGTTAATGTGCCGGAATCGTGCGACCGTCAAGAAAATTTTCGAGGCATTTCGGCATTTTGAAATGGCCAAAGGACGGCGTATTGCAAGATCGTTCTCTCGGCTGCCGAACACTGCTGCGACGTTTTCCTGCAAAGACGGATTGACTTCTTGTCTGCAGTCGTCACCGGCATCTGAAATTGCATGAATCATGCATCATCGGGAAATTGAAGCAGTTACACCTGCTCTTCTCACCTGGTCCAGTGCATTGTGCTGGAAGGACTCAGCAATCTGGCCTTTGCTGTCTACGCTGTTGCTCAGTTTCAGACAACTGACTTCCGCTCAAGGTCACTACCTCGCCCCAGGTTACCACGTCAAGAACGGTTCTATTCATGCTCTTGCAATCCGGCCAAATGGCGAACTAGCACAGATAGTCGGCCTATCTACTTTACCTGCCCCGCATAGGTCACGTCGCACATTATCGTAACAACTGCTACACTCTAAAGAATGGGGTATTCGTGGAGTAGTTCCGCTACACAGCAAAATCGTCATTTGACTTGGTCACATTTCTTTTCTTGAAAGCTCTGACGCTGGCCACTTTCCCGCCGGGAATGATATGTCACACCGATATCGCCCGAGCCGTTCGCTTACACGAATTAGTAGAACTGTGGTGATAGTGTGAGGAAAGTACTCGAAGTAGATGATGATTATTGTTGTGTGGCAAAAATGTTCTCCAAATACGCGATTTTTTTTTTTTTTAGAGTGTATTCTTCACCCAAAAACCAGTATGCCACAGTTAGCCGCACCAACAGTTACTGCCATTTCCAGCCTCCAGAGCTGAACACCGATAACTAATGCCGGCCCCAGCCCTTCAGCTGTACACCTTTGATGCCACTGCTCTGCCGCACGGCCACTCGCCATCGCCTTGAGGTTGCCAGTCCCGTTTGCTGCTAGCACGTCGCACTTCGTCCCCATCTTCTTTGTGACGACGTCCGACCTTGCTGCTCAATATTCATCAGAAAAACTGAGAGATACAGCTCTTTGTGGGGATGCTGCATCCTCAATTTCCACCTCAAGTCTTCTCCATCTGCTGCCGACAGAATAAAATTGAATCGCTGTCGATGTAGATGTCCTGTCTGTTTCTGTGCTTATTCACAGTTGGGTCTATAATTCTGTGATAAGTGCTCGACTTTGTTGTCGCCTGAAGAAAGTGCTCGCCCTGGCTGTTCCTGGCATTATCGTGTTGCGAACAGAAGTAGTCCTGCCATCATACGAATCTGCACAGCACACATCACCATTGCTGATCACCACACATCTGTTTTGTTTGCTGTTTTTGAGTTTTTGAGCAATGTCCAAATTAAATCATTCTTGGTTTGGGTTTTTTACCGAACCATGCCACTCTCAATGACTGCAACTGGCATTCTGCTACCTGAACTGCCCTGGCTTGCTGATGTACCCTCTTTGACATCACACCGCTTCGGTTCTGTCAATTATATTCGACTCTCACCGCAAGCCACCAGGTTTGTGTGGCCTTGGTGACATCACCACTTTTTCGTGACGAAGACTACATGGTGTCCCCATTAGTTGACATCCTCTTGGCTGAAAACATAGCTGCACCGCATACAGGCGTGACTGTCGTCAACAACTGCATTCAGCTCCAGCTCCTCAACTTCAGCAACGAGTCTAAAGTTCTCCCACAAAACATTTCGGTGGCCAACGTCTCAGTGCTCGATCCTGACATTACATGCGGAAGATTGCTCGTCATCTCTGGCAACCAGCCCAGCAAGTGCACCCACGTTACAAAATAGCACATATGATCTTCTAATCTTCTCCCCTGTCAGGCTGTGCAATTCTGCCATGTTCTGATGACCTACTGAGATTTGACTTTGATGATCATCCTTTGCGTCAAACTTCAATTTTTTGTCACCAAACACATACCAGTGATGCTAGTTCTGTCAGACGGCGACCATATCGTGTCTCCCATTTCGAACACCAAGTCTTACAAGCGGAAGTTGATAAGATGCTCTCGAAAGCCGTAATACAAGCCTCTTCAAGTCCGTGGCCATCATTTGTCGTCATATTCAAAAAGAACAATGTCAGCTGGCAATTTCGAGTTGACTACCATGCCTTAAAGAAGATAGACCTATATCCACTGCCACGCATCGACAACGCCTTTGACTGCCTTCACGGTGCACGATACTTCTCATTCGTAGATCTGCGTTCGAGTTTCTGGCAAACACCTGTCAACGATTTCCGAGAAAAAACTGTCCTCGTCACACTAGATGGCCTCTATCAGTTTGAGGTTATGCCTGCCTTTTGTGCTGTGCAATGCCCCGGCAATGTTCTAACACATGATAACTCTCATTCGTGGTTTTAATTGTTCTATTTGTTTTTGCCATTGGAACAATTTCATTGTGTTTTCTTCAACTTTTGAAAGCCACCTAACTCGTTTGTCAATCATTCTAGCTGTTTTTCATCAAGCAGAACTCCAAAAAGTGCAATATCGGCTGGTAACAAATCACAGTGCTTGGTCTTCTTCCAAGTGCTACTGGTGTTCAACCGGACCCTCACAAGACTAGCACTGTCAAGCACTTCCCTCTGCCTTCAACTAAAGATGTTCGGAGTATTGTGGGCTTATGCTCGTACTTTCGAAGTTTCGTAATTTCGCTGCCATTTCCTGGCTGCTGACTAACCTTCTCACATAGGGCGTGCCCTTCTTATGGTAAAAAGACCAAGCAGCTGCATTTTTTTATGCTTATCGACTTGTTTACGTCACCACCAATAGTGGCCCACTTTGACTTGTGTGCTACTACTGAAGTTCGCACAGACGCCAGTGCTCGTGGAATTGGGGCCATTTTCGCTCAGCACTTTGGGGGCCAAACGCGTGTTATTGTGTATGCAGCTGCCTTCTCTCCAAGGCTGAGCATAACTATTTGATCACTGAACGCAAGTGTCTTGCATTGGTCTGGGCTGTAGCGAAATTTCGTTCTTACTTGTACGGCCATGAGTTCTCAGTTATTACGGACTGCCACGCTCTGTACGGGGTGTCATCGCCCAAGGACCTAATTGGTTGCTTAGGTCGCTGTGCTCAACCTCTCCAGCCTTTGACATAATTTACAAGTCTGGTAGGTGGCGCCAAGATGCTGATTGTCTCTCGCATTATCTGGTGGACCCTGCTAGCCTCGCTGACCAGGAGAATGGTTCTTGTGTGCTCACCATGTCTGATTTGCATGACATTAGCATAGAGTAGCGTCAGGATGCAACCGTCAATATAGTCATTCAGCGTGTCTTTTCAAGAAGTTCCGACCCTTCGCTTGGCTAGTATGTCCTTCGCAATGACGTTGTGTATTGCATAGCATGAAGTCTGATGGCTCCGAATTTTGGCTAGTTTCTTCCCCAACACCTGTCGGCTACTATTCTCCGTCTTCATGAAGCTCCTACTGAGGGACAGCTGGGCATTTCACGCACTTATGACTGCGTGTGGCAGTGGTTTTTTTTTTTTTTGGCTTGACCTGCATCATTCTGTGTGGCAATATGTCACTGTTTGCGACATATCGCCACATAGAATATCGACGTGTCGCACACGTTCTGCTCTATATGAGGCTGGCATTCTCCAACCTATCGACATTCTCCTGTAACCATTCTTCCGCCTTAGCCTCAATTTGCTTGGACCTACTGTTACATCTGTGTCAAGCAACAAATGGATTGCTGTCTCAACTGACTATGTGACCATATACACCGTAACATGCGCCTTGCCAACTAGCTGTGCTACAGGCATTGAAGACTTTCTGCTGAATGATGTCATTCTGCGACACGGTGCTTTGTGCCACCTCCTTACATATCCTGGCCACTGTTTCCTTGCAAGGGTTATTGACAAAATGTTCTGTAGCTGCTCTCTCAAACATCAGCTTATTACAGCCTATCATACACAAACCAGTGGTCCTACCGAGCACCTCAACTGAACTCTTACAGACATGTTTTTAATGTATGTCTCTGCTGACCACCATTATTGGAACGCAAAGCTCTCATATGTAACGTTTTCATATAATTCGTCACGGCATGACACCATTGGCTATTTATCATTCTTTCTTCTGTACCGCGGGAACCCTGTGTTGCCATTTGAAGCGCTCCTTTTTTTGAATACCGTCATGCCAACAGTCTATGCTAAGGACATCACTTCTTGAACCCATGTCACTTGCTGAATTGCCAACAAGAAGCCCTGTGCTTCTCAGGGCTCACAAAGAGTGTGCTACGATGACCCGCATGGCAACGTCAAATACTCCTCTAAAGCTCTTGTCCTACTCTGGACGTCGTATCGATGTGAAGGCTTGTGCGAGGAGCTCCTCTTCAGTACACAGGGCCATGCAAAGTTCTCCGCAAGGTCGACATTGACTACTTCAATGTTCCAATTCAACTGCACTCATCTTCTGCTCCGCCACCTACTGATGTTTTTCATGTGTTGCGCCTAAAACGCTGCTATACTGCCAGTTCTTATTGATTTACGAGCGCCATCACAGCATTTTGGCTGCGCTGGGTGATGTTACGAGGCATTGTGCATAAGCCCACAGTTGCAGATGAATTGAAGAAAAAAATAGCTGACTTGCCGCACGAGATTGCAAATGTTGTAAAAACGCTCACTTCTGTCTCTCGTGTATCTGTGATCCCTGTAACAACATTGTCACGGCTAAAGGCCGGGCAGGAAGACAGAGGACAACGGTGTGATAAGCGTGGACAGCAACCACGATTCCTCCGAAAAAGACGACATAAAAGTGGCCGCTTTTTTTGTTCTGTTAATACAGACCTTCTTTTTCCTGGTAGCACCGTCGTTTGTGTCCTGTTCTTTTTACATCACGGCATTGGTGAAGATGCTGGACTTCTCCAACTTATGCTTTAGACAACTCCGCACCCTGGCACTTTGAGTCTGCGGCTGCAACCCGTTCCTGCTTTGGATACTCCTGTCCACCGCTACAGTAGCCGACAGCGAGGCCTTTGTCCCGAGGCGATCCCCCTCGAACTTCTCCAGCAACTCACCGTGCCTGGAGAAATGGCTACTGGAGAGCCTTCATAGCTTACTGTTTATCAGCCTTGAATTCCCTAGACCTTCCACGGTGAGGTTTATGAAGACGTCGAAGACTGGTTAGCCCCAGTATGAGCGAGTCGCCAAGGCCAACCACTGGCCTACTGAACAAAAGCTATCACGCGTCTACTTTGCTTTGGCAGACAGCGTTTGTATGTTGTACGAGAACCAGGAGTCAACACTGTCTTTGTGAGATAAGTTTCGGCAGCGAATTCTCGGGACATTTGCAAACACCATCCGCCGTGATTCTGCTCTGCAGCTCATCAAGGCACACATACGAAAACCGAACGAGAGCGTCGCCATGTTTGCAAAGGACATGGCGACGCTCCTTGAAACTCCTGCTCTATAAAACACTAATCCGATCGAAATTAGAGTATGCTACATCGGTGTGGGATCCCACCCATATCAACTTAATTACTGCTCTAGAGATGGTTCAGAACAACTCTGTACGTTTCATTCGCGCTAATTACAGTCGCACCGCCAGCATAACTTCTATGAAATCAGACCTTTCCCTCCCATCATTATCACTGCGCAGAAAAGTGTCACGCATTGCCTTGTTTCATAAAATGTATCATCATCCTGATCTGCGCGATCGACTCATCCCTCAACCATCTTATGTATCCCATCGCACTGATCATCGTCACAAAGTTGGATTCGCTTCATGTAATACTGAGTACTTTTATCAATCATTTCTACCACGAACCTCTCGCGACTGGAATGGCCTTCCCGCTGACATTGTAAACATTAATAACTGTAAACATTTTCGCAATTCTGTAGCTAATATTGTATACTCAGGCTCTTTATAACTTATAGTGCGTCTCTATTGTACTTGCATATTTTGTTCCTTTTATTTTGTTACCTTTTTGTGCTTTTACCACTCCCCCTCTGTAATGCCTCTGGCCCTGAGGGGTATAATAAAATGAAAAAAAAAAAATGAACCGCGTGTTTCGGTGGGCTGACCCCGAGATGCCTGAAGGTAAAAAACTGACATTTGATGAAGGGCGTCAAAGAAGAGCTGTTTGCCAGTTTCCTGCGCAATGTGCCAGCAAGCGCAGTGGAATTTATCAAAGAGGCTACGACAATCGAGCGAGCACTGCAGTAACGGCGCCGATACCACAACCAACCAAACAACACACGTGTCAGCCTCTCTCTTTTGACCATTGGCAGTGAGTGTTCTCTGCGTGAGCTCATTCATGAGGTCGTTGGTGAGGAGATCCGAAACCTCCTTGTGACTCGGCAAGAACATACGGTGGCTTCCATTGCAGAAGTTGTGCGGCAAGAACTCTGCCAGGCATTTTTGCCCGAAACGCTCTCTGACCAGCTGTCTGTTAGCTACGCATCAGCTGTCCGTAGACCTACTCCAGTGACGTACAACTTGTCACTAATGGCTTATCGCGACGTCAACCAAGGGCCTTACAACGAGCTGTGGGCCCCAGCTTCCGATCCGCCACTGCCGTATCCACAGTCTAACGTGCCTATGCAAACGTGTCCGATGTACACTCCGCCAGCACCTGCTTCTTGGTCGCAAAGGATGCCCACCAGTCGATCATTTATCCATAAGACAGACTTGTGGCGCGCCGTCAAAAGTTGACCACTTTGCTTCCATTGCGGAGAAGCCAGCCATGTTTCCCGCATTTGCCCATATCATGACCATAGACATGAAAACTTCCTACAAACCTTTCCTCATGCTTATTTCGATAACCGTCGTGACAGCAATGCAGGCCCGCAAGCACAGCCCAATGTATTGTATCGTCGATCCCGCTCTCCTTCACCTGCACCAAACTCGCTGCAGCAGCGCAGTTACGCCGAGGTGGTCCGGGGAAGATCCCCTAGCCCTCGTCGGGTAAACTAACAGCAGTGACCTTTGGGGTGAAGGTCACCACCCGTTGAGATGCTACCACGTCCCCGACATCTTCACTGCAACGCGATACGATGGATGATACCATGGATCGTACGACGGACTATACTAAGGACGATACGACGTCAGCGACATCAATGGAAATCGCAAGCGCCAATCTAGACATTTGTATAGACGGACGCCCAGTTACAACGCTGGTAGATACTGGTGCTGACTTCTCTATTATCAGCCGTAAACTCACCAACTGCCTAAAGAAAGTCGGAACTATATGGACGGGCCTGAACATAAGAATCGCAGGGTGTCAATTGGTGATGCCGATGGGCTAATGTATCGCTCGAATTAATATCAGCAGTTCAGATTTTGTCGCTACCTTCGTAATTTTACCAGAGTGCTGCAAAGACCTGATCTTGGGCATGGACTTCCTGCGTGAATACAACACGGTTATCAACATTCCTGAGAGATCGGTTACGTTTTGGATGGCCCCAGGTCATGTTTCGAATAGGCCTGTTACAGACCAGCGACGTAAACCTTTGCGCATCTTCCACGACGACGTGACTATCCCACCACGGTCGAGCGCACTCGTGGCTGTTACATGTGCCACGCAAAGCGATTCTGAGAACTTCGCAAGCAAATACCAACACTGCTATTCAGCCATGGTTTATCTATCGCAAGAGGTGTCGTGAGTATAAAATGCAGACACACGCACGCCCTTGTTACGAACTTCAGCTCTGAATGCCGACGTCTAACGAGGGGCATGGCAGTCGCGTTTTTGGAAGAGCTCACCATGAAGACAGACTGCCTAACTCTTGAGAAAGATAATTCAACTGACCTGCCGCCGTACCTCTATTTGTTGATATTGGCACAAGTTTGCTGCCGGGGCAGAAGCAAAGTATCCTGCAGCCTATTAACCAGTTTTAAGATTGTTTTTCTTCGACGTCCAAAGTCTGTCAAACGCCACTGACAAAACATCGAATTATAACGGATGACATGACCAGACCCATCAGGCAAAACTCGTACAGGGTAGATCCACGGGAACGAGAAGCCATCGAAAACCAGGTGCGACAAATGCTTGAAGGTGATGTTATTCAGCCGTCAAAAAGCCCTTCGGCTTCGCCGGTCGTATTAGTGAAGAAAAAAGACGGCCCCGTACGTTTCTGCGTGGATTACCGCAAGCTGAATCAGGTGACAAAAAAAAGATGTCTACCCACTTCCACGTATCGACAATTCACTCAATCGACTACGTCATGCACATTATTTCTCGTCGATGGATTAGAGGAGTGGGTATTGGCAGATAGAAGTTGATAAAAGGGACCGGGACAAAACGGTGTGACACCTAATGGCCTTTTCGAATTTAAGGTACAGTGAAACGAACAGTACAGTCTCCCGCGACAGCAACGTTGCTGTCAGCGCGACGAACCGTCCCTAGCGCCGACACATCTTCCAGTTGCAACTAGCACTCACGAGGGCACCGGACTGCAGACAGTTGCGCAGGGTCCCAGGCATTTCCATCGCCCGACCTCATGACCGCATTCCTGGCCAGCGGCGCTGACGATGCGCAGAAGACGGCCAGTCGTGGATTACATCCCTCCCGCTGCGTACATTCTAAAACACCCGAAAGAAACAACAGACCAGGCCCAGAGAAGAGAGCTTTGGGCTTTTCGCACACGTGGTATGATGGTCAGTACAGCTAGCTAATACGTCGGCGGCGGCCGAGACGCCCAGCTCAAAAATAAAACAAAGGTAACTTTTCTTAACTCATGCATCGCAAGATTAAAAAAAAAGTGAGAGAAGCAGAGCGCAACTCAACACCACGATCCACCTAGTTGTGCCACGTGCGACAGACAGCTGCGCAGAGCCTTAGGCCTAATGAGTCGCTCGGCAACAAGTGGCATCCACCCAGCACCCAGCCTAAGCGCAGAAGAGGCAGCTGCGAGAGGACATCCCTATTTAAACTTCTGGGTTGGTGGATGCTCGAATCGTCGGTGGATATGGTGGAAATATTAGTGGATATGATAGAAACTGTAGTGGGCAAAATGGCTGATGATGATGAGAGTGGAAAAAAATGATGGCAGATGGTGGTGGTGGTGGCGAGCCAGTGGAAAATGCCGGCTGATGACGGCTAGAGTGGAAAGAATGGTGGCAGATGATGGTGGCGAGCCATTGGTGGTGACGGTTGAAAATGTCCGCTGATCGTTGAGAGGCAAAACGTGTTTGGTGGAAGGCTTGGTGAGCAAGGTGGATGACGGTGGCGTGATGGAAGCTTGGTGAATGATGGTGGCATGATGAAAAAGCACATAACAGTATGTGAAATCACTTATTTGTAGTGTTTAATTCTTGCATGTGCAAAAATATATGCTTACGGTCAAAAGAAACCAACGCCGCTCTTTACACTTTCTAGCACATTTTTTTTTTTTATTCCTGTGGTGTGAACAACGCTTCAATTTTCGTAGAACGTAGATTATGCGGCTGTGAATATGTTTACATTTCGCGCATGTACTTACATCAGTTTGATATCCGCGATGTGTTTCTTTCTTGTGATGTTTAGAAAACTAGAGGTGTCACTGTGAACTGTGGCAATAAATGTTTTACATCGGCGCACACTTGTTGAGAAATAAATGAGCTTCAGTT
This sequence comes from Rhipicephalus annulatus, assembly GCA_013436015.1. Taxonomy (NCBI): domain Eukaryota; kingdom Metazoa; phylum Arthropoda; class Arachnida; order Ixodida; family Ixodidae; genus Rhipicephalus; species Rhipicephalus annulatus. The sequence goes on from WOVY01010731.1 coordinate 138,348, forward strand.
TGCAATTGCCCCTTTCAATTTTAGAGCAGAACACAGCGGTCACTTGATGTCGTTACGCTAGAAACGCAACTCTGGAAATTTTTGCACACTCTATTGCTTGAGCCGTACTTTTAAGTGTGCTAATATGCATAAAATTTCACTTTCGACATGTGTCGCAACGAGCCCCAGTTAGTTTGACTTTCACCCTTCTGTTCTGCCACCATGATTTCCACCAAAGGTTAATCCTACCGACCGAGCCCATACAAGTGTTATCGGTGCTTCTGGGATTCAGAATGCACAATTTTGACGAGTAAAAATGACAATACAGCACAACTGTTGCATTATTCAACCTAAATGAAGCCTTTTAAAGATGATATTCTTTCTTGGAGACCTTCGACACAAAAATTTTGGTCTGTCTGTCTGTCTGTGCATTTGTCTGTTTGTCCACTCTTAACGGCATCGGGTACTTGAAACGGTCGACCCCATTCGCAGCGCCCACCTATGTTGCTTATGGTTGAGTGCTCATGCTTGTGCAATTGTCAATTGAAAACCAATTATTTTGCATGTCTGGGGCATCATAACAACACTTATGTATTCTGCATGTGCGTCTCTTATTAGAAAAGGCATACATAAGTAATTTTAAGAACCGTAGCACTAATCACGCTGCGCTGACCATGCAACGCTCGCACGGAAAGGCGAGTGTTTCCAACGCTTTGCTCAAACGAAGCCGTGGTGGCACCTACCCGTCGCCTTGCGTTCTACACCTTATCACCTCTGAGATGTTAGCGCACACCCGTCTCAGAGCCACGCGTTTTGCTTTCTAAGACAACTGCCAGATGGCGCTTATGTCTCACGTGTGACGTGACTTGATGCGCTCGTTCGCCTTCGCTGAACGCTCGAGGCACTCAACGCAGTGCCTCCAAAATACCATTCACCGATTTTCTTGCGCAGAACATCAAATAAATATCTTGTTCACTCTCTCCACACGTAAGACTATCGTCTTTCAACGACATTTGTAGATGCAGATACGGGGCCATTTTTTTTTATTCCGTATGGTGTCCGCGCAAGAGGCGACAAACATCGATGCGACGGGCTTGCAGCACTTCCACCAAATGTACGCCACCCCTCACCGACAGCTGCCGGTCGCACTCGCTGGCACTTCACTGGCTCTTATGCAAAAACACAGACTCGTCAATTCGTATGCTTACTGAACCAATATGATAGCATGATGTTTCTGGCGCACTTGTTCTGGCCAAGCCGTCACCTAGTTGCTCCTTACGATAGAGCAACAGTGGTGTGCTGGCGCGACTGTGCTGTGCGGTGCGTGAAAAACATCATAATCAATTGTGTGGGCGTATCTATCAAATGAGCATAGAAGCTCCATAAATAAAGCCTGAAGAGATAATGCTCTTTGGAAGGAGCGAGAAACAGAAAATAAACTTGGCAGTAACCACTGATAAACTCTACCTGCTGCTCAGTTCACTCAGTTGTTATTTTTCTTGCGGTTGTAAATTCTAACAAAAACATAGCGCTGTTGCCATTATCGCAGTGGCAATCGTTACAGGCAGCAGTTGTTCGTGCATATGAATAGTGTAAATGTTAGTAGCAGGTGCAGATCCCGTCCATCTCGAGTAAATGACAAACAAAAATGAAGTTAAACAGTGAAGTTGTGAGTAGACTACTCCTTTAACACCAAAGAGCCAACTATCGGCGTGGCGTAGTGGTCAGTGTGCTCAGTTTGAAATTTGAAAGTGGCAGGTTCCACCACCGTAATTTACCCAAATGGTGGATGGCGGAATCCACCATTGCTATGGTGGACGTTTTTTTCAATAGGTATCCACTCTGTGAGGTGGTCCTATCGCTCGCCGCACACAGCACCTTACCAAGAGATCGGCGTCCACTGCCCCGGGCGATGTCACGACACCCTGGCGTCGCGCCGCAACAGAAAACAGCAACGACGCCCAGCTCCCTGAGCCCAAAGAGATAGAAGAAGCTTTTTTACAGAAAATCGAACCACCCACGAGGCTTCTGTACTCACTTGCTTAGGGTCTGGCCTACAAACCACGTGCTCTAGGCCTTGCTCCCCCCAGGATGCAGACCGCATGGCTCTCGTCCCAATTCAACAGCGGTTTTGAAAACTAACACCAACAGTAAAGAACAACACTTGCGAGCAAAAAAAAATAAAAACTCAATCTGCCGACAAATTCAAACGCGTTACAAACCAATCTCCTCGCTTCTCAACAGAGCACACCGCCGACGCTAGCAAAGAAGTCCCCCCTAGGGCTACTCTACCCCGGCTCTAACAAAAGCCTGCACGGAACCAGAAAAACTGTCGTTCGACACACCAAGAGACCCACGTTGGGCGCCACTGTGGGGTCTCGAATTGGCGAGCGCCATGCTCTTGGAGTGAAAGAACACAGTAGACATGGTCGGAACAAACCAAAGACAATACACACACATCTATCTAACTAATTTACAACGACGATATCGTCTGCCGAATCTATACATCAATTGTGATTACCACTAGGACATCCGTACACAATATGACAAACACGATAACACGGCAAACATACAATAACATGACAAAGGCGGTGGCGTCAACGCTTGACTTACCACGTGGGCCCCCCGGCGCGCAGGCCGCGGTACCACGCGCCAAGGACCCACGCTAGAGACAATCATTCTCAACAACCACCACGCACAGAAGAGAACCACACACAACTCTCGCCCGCCACCAAGCCTTGCTTCCGCCAGGGGTCACGGCCGGCGCTACTCCATGATGATGATGACGATAGTGGTGGCCAACTCTTCCTGAATACAATGCCACCTACCGCCCGGCGGTTGTAACTTAAAGTGCGGGTTTTGGGCGAGACACTTCCGCCAAGCAGCAGAAACAACTTTACAGGGGGTGTCAGCACCCCCACAATGTTGACTTGAACGAGTGGTCATTAAAGTCCTACCTAGCTTTTGTGTATTCCATCAAAGAACGCAAACAACAAACAACCCCTTACACTGCACTATCAGCGATATGTTCAGTTCTATCCCTCTTTGCAACCTCCCTGCCAATGGAGAGCCCTACACACTTCCTGTGAGGGGTCTAAGCTGAAGAATTGGGCATGCTTTTTGAACACTGTTTGGCTGGTTCCACTGCATATGTTCTGTTATGGCAGTGGTAGCTCATAGATTGCGATATATAATTTGTTGAGGTTGCCAAGGATGAACCTATTGCACATATTCATATGCACTTCCTCCAACTTCAGCATAAATACTGCTGTTTTGCGGGCTGGCTGGTCCCGACGAAGCAGAAGAAGAAGACGGTCGACGGAGACGTACGCGGCCGGCGGGGACACCGACCAGCCCGAACACGCGGGTTGGCGCGCAGCGCCGAAAGAAAGCACAACAACCGCACTCCACGGCTACCTAACACACACTGCCTTTATTTTACAGTCGCCTTGAAATGATGCCAGAGCAGCGCCCCCTGGCATTTTCACATATTAATCCGAAACCGAAACTGAAAACCCGAAACACAACAATCATCCCCTCCTCGAAAAAAGCACACCTATACACTGTTTATATTTATACATGCTCGATACCAACATATTTACAAGGTATGTACATTAGAACATATGAAAATTGAGAAAACGGCACACTGAACTCACACACTACGAGTCCTGAAAATGCACTGAAAATATGTATATCGGAAGTCCTGAATATTCACTAAAAATTCTATACAACTCAGTACAATATAGATTTGTAGTTCTACGTGACGTAGTCTTCGAACCGACGCGGCTTCTGCCGCTTCCGCTTAGGGCGGGCCCTTTTGGGTGTAGAATCAGGTGCAAGAGCAGAAGAAGATTCTGAAGGCTCTGAACGAGGGTTAAAATTTGTGGTCTCATCACAGCTCGCAGCATGAGCTTCGGAAGAATTTTGCGGACCGGAGTTTGGTTCAACGGTCTCAGCCGTATTTGAAGGTTCGAAGTGAACCGTATGACTTGGTGTACTTGAACCAGCGACACCGCCTGGTAACTCCTCACCCCTTGAAGAAGAAATGCCTGTACATGGAGGCCACATGTAACAGTCTGATGGGTAGTTGTAAGGCGTGGACGGAACTTGATGAGGAAGACTTTTAGGTGTTGAAGGCGAATTCGTATGAAAAATAACTAGGCGCGAAGCATTCCAGATGTTACCATCACTTAAGCGAAAAGAAGTGGGGCTAACCTGGCCCAAGACTTTGTAAGGACCCCGATACTTGGGGCGCTTGCCTGGCACACGAACCTTGACTAGATCGCCAGTGCGAACTTTGGACTTTGGACTGCTTTGCACCTCGACGTGTGTCGACATACTTTTTCATTGCTTGTTGACGAGAAAAAATCCTGGTGCGGATTTGATCAGGAGAAGACACTGCTATGTTACGAGGCAAAGAGACTATGTCGAGAGCAACTCGCGGTTGCCTACCGTGGAGAAGTTGAGCAGGAGACACTCCAGTGGTGCCTTGTGGTGTGAACCTGTACGAAGCTAAACATTCCGTCAAGACTTGCTTGAGGGGACGGTGCTCTAATTGGGCGATCTGGATATGTTCCTTCAGAACGCGATTAAAGCGCTCGATTTGCCCATTTGATTGGGGATAGAAAACTGATGACCTCAAGTGCTGAATTCCTCGTTGAGAAAGAAAAGCCTCGAAATGTTGGGACTGAAACTGTGGACCATTGTCCGTAACTATGGCATCAGGAAACCCTTCCCGGCTGAAGATTGAAGACAGAAATTCAATAATGACCTCAGAAGTAACCGTATGTGTGAAACAAATTTCTGGCCATTTGGAATGGTAGTCGATGAGAGAAACAATGAACCGGGCATTTTGCGGAACATTATGCAAAGGACCGATGATGTCCATGCCGAGTTTCTGCCAAGGCCGATCAGGCCACTGGACTGGCTGCAACGGAGAAAATGCAGGTTTGGCAGACTTGTCAGCTGCCTGACATATATGGCTGTTGTAAACTGCATGCTCGACCTGCTTATCTAAGGCTGGCCACCAGTACCTGTCTCTGAGATTCTGTTTGGTGTGGACAATGCCAGGATGGGCCTCATGGGCAAGCTGTATTAGCTTGTTACGGAAAGAAGCAAGGGGAATCACGCGTTCATCGCGGAAAAGCAAGTCTTCGACACAAGACAGTTCCTGTCGGACTGCGAAGTAAGGCGAGAATTCAGAAGCAAGAGCACCTTTGGAAGGCCATCCTTCAGGTAAATATTTGAGAACTTGAGACAAAGTGGAATCTGCAGCTGTAGCTGCCTGAAGCTCAGCTTTAGTAATGCAGGAAGTAACTAATGAAACAACTTCCTCATCCCGCTCTTCAGTAACCGGTATCTGAAGAGGAAGGCGCGACAGTGCATCAGCAACCACGTTATTAGAACCCTTACAATATTGAACACTGAAATTATAATACATGAGTTTGGCACACCAACGGGAAATGCGAATGGGGCGGCGGCCTTCGGATCCTGCAGAAAGAAGAGCAACTAGTGCTTGGTGATCTGTTCGTAATGTGAAGTGCCGGCCCCACAAGTAAACATGCCATTTCTCACAGGCAAAAAGACACGCGAGAGCTTCACGCTCTCCTACTGAATATCTGCGTTCAGCAGGGGTCAATGTACGAGATGCAAAAGCAATAGTGATCAGCTGATCATCTCTGAGTTGTTGAAACACTGCTCCCAGTCCAACATCGGACGCATCCGTCGTGATGACGATGGGAAGCTTCTCATTGAAAATACTAACAGCTGCCTTTGAGGCCAGTATTGACTTAACTCGAATGAAGCTCTGCTCAGCTTCAGCTGACCAGTTAAAAGGCTGTGCTTGACGAAGTAGCGTACGCAGTGGTTCAACAACATCAGCATAGTGAGGAACAAACTTGGCATAATAACCAACAAGACCTAAAAAGATTGCAAGGTTTTAACATCAGTAGGCCGTGGGGCATTGACAATGGCCTGAACTTTAGATTCAACAGGTGTCAAGCCGCGGGAACTGACATTATGTCCTAGAAATTGTAACTCATTCACAGAAAAAATGCACTTGTTATTAAGTTTCATACCACATTCACTGATGCGGTTGAGAACAGTATGCAAGTTAGCATCGTGCTCTTCGCGAGTACGTCCCCACACCAAAATATCATCCAAGTAACAAAGGGCGCCATTACAACCCTTAAGAATAATTGACATCATTTTCTGAAACACTGCGGGGGCAGATGCAAGCCTGAAACACACGCGGCGAAACCGAAACAAGCCTTCGTGTGATACAAATGTGGTCAAGTCTCTACTGCACTCAGAAAGGTCAACTTGGTGATAAGCGGACGCGAGGTCCAGCTTGGAGAACATACTGCTCCGGAGAGCTGATGAAGCAGTTCTTCAATGTGAGGAAGTGGAAACCCGTCTACGACGATCGCCTTGTTCGGTTCTCGTAAGTCGACGCATAGTCGAAGGGATCCATCTTTTTTCTTGATGACGACCAGTGGAGAAACCCAGTCGGAAGCAGAGACAGGCTCGATGATTCCGCTGGCTTGAAGGCGAGACAGTTCCGCAGAGACTTGCTCACGGAGAAGAAGAGGAATGCGGCGCAGCTTGGCACGCACAGGGCACACACCTGGTCGACGCACCACTTTATGCACAAAACCGCGCACACAACCCAGTTCATGGGTGAACAGGTGGTGGAATTCAGAAGGCGCGTTGGCCGGAAGATCATTTTGGACGTCGACTTGAGCACACGTCATAGACGCACCGTCAAAGTTGATGGACAAAGCCCTGATGGCATCACGTCCCAAAAGTGAGCTGCCATTGGCAGTTACATAAAAAGTAATAAAAGCAGTGCGACTGCGATAGGAGACCTGAGCTGTAGCCCCGCCGCGGTGGTCTAGTGGCTAAGGTACTCGGCTGCTGACCCACAGGGCGCGGGTTCAAATCCCGGCTGTGGCGGCTGCATTTCCGATGGAGGCGGAAATGTTGTAGGCCCGTGTGCTCATATTTGGGTGCACGTTAAAGAACCCCAGGTGGTCTAAATTTCCGGAGCCTTCCACTACGGCGTCTCTCATAATCATATAGTGGTTTTAGGACGTTAAACCCCACATATCAATCAATCAAAACCTGAGCTGTAAAATGACCTAAATTATCAATCGTTTCCTTGGAATATGTTTGTAGAACGACGTGTGAAGGCAAAAGCCGAATGTTGGAAAAATGACTATGAAAGTCAGCAGCACTGATTAAAGAGACTGAGGCACCAGTGTCCACGAGAAATGACAAGGGCACATGGCCCACTGAAACTACGATGGTGGGCTCGGACGTAGTGTGGAGGCCATCCACATTTAAAACAGTGACCGTAATGGTTTGTGCAGTGCTCGAAGGAGCGGACGAAGAAACTGGTTCCGGAAGATTTGCTAGTCGGGAAATGCATACGGACTGAAAATGGCCGATTTTTCCGCACGCAAGACAAGTGCGGTTTCTCGCGGAGCACTGCACGAAATTGGCTAAATGCCGAGCCGATCCACAATGAAAGCAATGCGCTGTTGCGCTTGGAGAAGAAAATTGCGAACGCGAATTAGGAGCTCGGTGCTGTTCCTGAAAACCCGAATTTGGCGGAATGGGGTCGCCATATTGTCGGCTTCCTCGCCCACGCGACGCAGAGAGGTCGCCATGTTGGCCGCCATGGAAGGACTGTGCAGGCGGGCGTCCATGTTGGCCGCCGCGCCGAGACGAAGGTGAAGGGCCGCCATGTTGACGCGTCCCCTGAAACGAAGAGCGGCCGCCTTGGCCCCCCGCAGCAGAAAGTTGCTGCACTGAATGCGGAGCGAATTGCTCCAACTGCGAGCGAATAAGCTTGTCCTCTCGCGCAATCGAGTGGGCTTCGGATAATGAAATCGAGGAGCCCTTCTGAAGCATGCGGCAGCGGACGTTTTGCGAGGCGACCCCGATGAAAAGCTGATGGCGGATCATATCGTCCTCGAGCGCGCCGAAGCCGCACGACGCGGCCAGCGTTCGAAGAGAAGTAATGAACTCGGCGACTGGCTCACCAGGCAATTGTCGCCTTTCTTGGAATTTCACGCGTGCGAGATAATCGCACGAAACATTTTTAAAATGCTCATCTAAAAGAGCAACAGCATTCTTGAAGGCATCGCCCGACGCTGGCGTCGGCGACGCGTTGGTGGCTTCCAAAGTATAGAAAAGCTTTAACCCGGCAGGGCCCAGCGCGTTGAGCAGCAGAGCCCCTGCGACGCTCGGGCTTGCTGGCGTCCTCCCCGATTGCGTCTGTGTAGGCCTGAAAGACCAACTTCCAGTGGCGGGACTCCGGGCGAATGAAGCAATAGTGGAGGTGGAATAGGAGACGCCATTTCAAGCAAGAAGAATGGAGAGGTGCAGACGAGAAGAAAATGACGCCAGTACACTGTTTGAAGACGAAGGCAGAGGCGGCGTAGCTGAAGGAAGAAATGAAGCGACGCAGCACGCAGTAGCCACCTTGCTGGGAACAAAGAGCGTGTAGGGTTAGCACGAACACGGAGAACGAAACGGGTTCTTACAGGTCCTCGTCGCCATTGCTGGGTTGCGGGCTGGCTGGTCCCGACGAAGCAGAAGAAGAAGAAGACGGCCGACGGAGACATACGCGGCCGGCGGGGACACCGACCAGCCCGAACACCCGGGTTGGCGCGCAGCGCCGAAAGAAAGCACAACAACCGCACTCCACGGCTACCTAACACACACTGCCTTTATTTTACAGTCGCCTTGAAATGATGCCAGAGCAGCGCCCCCTGGCATCCTCACATATTAATCCGAAACCGAAACTGAAAACCCAAAACACAACAAATACTCATCTGAATTTTTCACTGATGGCTCAAAAACCTTCACGTCTGTGTTCTACACAGTGGTCGGTCCATCTTTTACAGATGTTTGCATTCTGCATCCTAACTCTAGCATCTTCACAGCAGAAACTTATATGATACTTGCAACCGTAAAACATATAAAACAACTAAATTTACTAAGTGCAGTAATATACACAGACTCCCTGAGTGTTGTAAAAGCCCTCAAAACCCAGAAAAGACACAAAAACCTTGCCCTTTTTATGTGTGCAGTTTGCACACTTCAAAACATGTCGTTGTGTGCTTGGTGCCAGGGCATCGGAAGATGCAAGGAAACGTGTTGGCGGACCAGCTAGCTGCATCCGCCAATGAAAATGCCACCAATGTGGTCGTAGTTATCCATGTGCTTGACTTCAAACCTTTTCTTAGACGAAAGCTCTGAGCTTATTGACAGAGCACATAGGATACACACACAAAAAAAGAAACTACACGTTACCAAGCTGCAACTCTGTAACTGGCCGCCAGTTACAGTTACGCCACACAGAAGTTACACTTATAAGGCTTAGAGTTGGATGCACTTACAGTACACATTCATACCTTCTGTCCAGTGATAATCTATCTATCTGTGAGAAATGTGGGAAACCACTGATCGTGCTTCATATTTTAATACAATGCAGTGAACTAGACTTAACCAGAAAAAAGCATTTCCCATTACTGCACTGAGAGCAAATGCCTCTTTATCCAGCAATGTTGTTCATTTCTGAAGATCCACTTTTTAACTCAATTCGCTCTGCTCATTTTTAAACAATATTCATTGGTTTCACGTTATGTACACTGGTTATCATCCGCAGCGTCACCTCTGAACAGAGGTTGCTATTGCGGTGGCTACGTTATATAAAGCACTGGCCTCTCTGCCTTTGGCCACAAACACTTTAAGGAGGCAACCGTGCTATTGCCCATCTCTTCATGATTCAATTATCATAACCGTTCTTTGCTCATTTGCAATGCACACATTCTATGTCATTCTCATTATTTTAATACTTACCGTACTTACTCGCGTATTGAACCCACTTGCATAATGAACCCATCCCCTACTTTGGTCCTTATCTATCTAAAGTATCTGCTCATTTTATTTCGGTATGATAGCCAGTGCCATTGACCATTGAAACAATGTTTAATCAAGCCATTATATCACAAAAGAACAACGCAACAAGAGCCAAAACATTGTTTGGCAACCTTGCTAAACAGTTGCGAGCAGTGCAAGCGCAGACGACGTTAATCAAAATTTAAAAGTCGTGCTTTCTGCGGCTAAGCGCCATCAGTCGAATGAAGAAGAAACCTCTTTGCGGATAGTGCCACACAAGCATAGCAGCACAAAAACAAAGCACATGGCTTTCGAAATAGTGAGCGCGCAGAAACACGCCGTGGGCCCGCCATCTCAGAGGCCATGCGAAGCACAACTGCAACGAGGACGCGCCGTGCACCTGCAACATATACCGCAACGTTTATGTGCCACCATCCGACGGTGTGTTTTTGTTCTCGGGTTTGTCATTGTGAAATTTTTGGGACACCTGCTGTGTAGGGCGCATTCGGCCGGTACGCTAACTACACCGTGGATTACGAAACTTACGAACAGCATGCACTGTAGCGTGGAAACCGAGTGGCTTGACGACAATTCAGTGTCGATTTGTACGCTTTTGTTATGGGAGAAAACAAAATAAAGCTTTTGGCTACAAAAAAAATTTGTCGCGCATTTCTCGGGTAAAAACAAGCAAAGCCGTCACGTGAAAAAATTTTAACTTTCGTAACTCTTTTTTCTTCTGCGTAATGAACCTTTCCCCCAAATTTGTGTCAACTTTTCTGAAAAAAAGGTGGGTTCAATACACAAGTAAATACAGTATATTTCTTACCCACCTAGAGGGCGAGAAATTTTAGGCCTCTATACAGTCGCTAAACATAACCATTGTTCACACTCTTAATTATGCACTGGCACTCTTTGGCCATAAAATGGCCCTTGCGCCAATAAACATCACATATTGTCACGATTGCAGTCTGTGGGTCTCCATCTGCGTCGCCAGCTTCACCGAGTAGCTGTGGGCATCTAGCAAGCGATCAGCTGTGCTTGCACTGATTCTTACTCTTGGCGTTTCTTCCTCCAGAGCCGACTTTATCTGCCTTATTGTAAATGTACAGTTTTCGTCGACAATTCGTCTCAAAGTACTCACAACGTCATCTCCAAACTTCCTTTACGAACAACCACCATGCTTTGATGCTTTTCTGTTGGTAGTGCGAATTGGTCTTGCTATTTTTATGTTCATGCCTAGTGCGTCGGCCAGTTTCTTAAGGTCGCCACCACAACTGTAGACATCCACAATTATAGCTCTGTCGACCACCGATACTCTGCTGTATTTTTGATGAAGTTGGTCTGTTCCCTTAAGGGGCCAGTAAGCAAGCCCAAGGTCCTAAAACTGTAATTGATAGAAATATGTGCACTTTACTTCATGAAAATGCTGCCGCAAGAATTTAGCGAACCTGTGCTATATTATAGAAGTTACAGGGGCTTGAGCATCGCTTTCAGCTGGCCCCGCCACGGTGGTCTAGTGGCTAAGGTGGTCTAGTGGCTGACCCACAGATCGCGGGATCGAATCCCGGCTGCGGCAGCTGCATTTCCGATGGAGGCGGAATGTTGTAGGCCCGTGTCCTCATATTTGTGCGCATGTTAAAGAACCCCAGGTGGTCAAAATTTCCGGAGCCCTCCACTACGGCGTCTCTCATAATCATATGGTGGTTTTGGGACAATAAACCCTACATATCAATCAATCAATCGCTTTCAGCTGGTTTAAGATTTTTATGCGGCCTCGCCAACCTTCCCCTTCAGAGGAAAGAAGGAGGGGTAGCCCATCCTCATGACTTCGCCTACTTTGTCAACGTGACAAGACGTCGGCAACTGACGTCCTAGTCAAACTTCATCAGTGGCAACGCACCTCCACTTGCTGCGATGCCTGGTTGTTTACTGTTTACCCGGGGCCGATGCTTCGCCCCAGCCCAGTCGCTCGATTTGCAGCCAACAACGATATGCAGCAAAACTGCGTTCCAAAACCTGGGCGTGAAGTTGCCCCGTTTTTTCGGGAGGAGAATGTCGCGCCATCTGAGAGCAGCAACACAAAACACAAATAATGCTTTTAATACTAGACGTGCATGTCAACAGGTGGCGCGACACTCTGCTCACTCCCAAAAACTGGGATGTTGGAAGTTAGCGCCTGTGCCGTGTGTCCTAGTCTTGTGTCCCCGTTTCTTTGCGCTATTTTCTGTCGTGGGCCAGTGATGTGTCCGGACTTCGATACATGGAGCCTAAAGGAAGTTTTGCAACTCGTATGATTAACTCGTATGTTGTAGCTGTGGGGGGGGGAACAGGAACTGTCACTAATGTTTGTCGAGGCTTGGTTTAGACCAATCAGTGAGCTGCGTGCCGCGTCACGTCGCCAATCTCAAAGTTGGTGTCACTGCACGTGGAAGGAGCATTGGTCAGGTGTAGGAAACAAGTGCATGAATTGTTTTTCCAAATAGAGGCTCTGAGCGGCGCGCAGCTGTTTAATACTGAGGATACGTGACCACTGCAGTACACTCTACGAATTGCCGAGCTTGTTTGGGGTGTGTAAAAAGAAATCGGAGCCTGTTGACTGGCCCTTTAAAGTGTGGTCTTGATTTGTGTCCAGCCATGACATCAAGAAAACTTCTCTTGTTATGTGCAAATGTTCCCCTCTGAAAATATCCGTGTTCAGACAGACACGCTTTAGCAATACTAGCATTGTCTGGTACATGAAAACAGGAGCATTTTTTGATGGCTTTATAAAAAACTTAATTCCCCATGAACCCAAATAAAGGCAATGTTAGTTGTTTAAATGGTTATTTCTGATTTCAAGAACGGGTGAATATCATTTTTTATTCATCATCGTTCTCAGTAGGCTGAGCAGACGAATGCGAATGCCTGTGAAGAAGTACCTAAATGCCGTCTACTGACCAGAAGACGTGAGTTTCTATCATATGCAATCAGTGGTGTACATGATTACCTGAAATAATGCAGTAGGGATGAAGCATAAACCAACATGAGTTATGAGTGAATACATTTAGTACTCGCAAGTGTACTTATTATACACTGTTGTATTTGATTTTGAGCTGTGACACCAAATGTTAGGGGGAAATAGTGCTGCTCCTTCTTTTATAATCATTAGCATGTGTAAGCGAGTGAAAATTCATGTCACTTCATTTTTACATTATTCCAACATTTAGGCTTTATAAAGTGGCAAACCATGTGTTTCTTGTGAATGGATTACACTAAGTGGCACTTGTATCAAAGCTGTTGGCAATCGGAATAATTAAACTCACTGGAATGCGGCTTATTGTCTTGGTGCTCGAATTAAATATTTTGGCACTTGGATTGAATGTTTGGCAAAAAGATTAAATAGCTTGGCATTGATTATTTGAATGTTATGCTGAATATTTTAACTGGCACTTGGAATAAAGTGAGCGGAAAGATGCATAGTTACTTCAAGCATCCATCCTCCCCTTAGCATGTGTTCATTGTTTTTCTAACAGTCACTGTGTACCTCAACAAAAATTCACATGCCTAGTCTTGAAGTTCCTTGCAAACCTTTGCATTTTTGTCATGTAAATGAGTAGGAACCTTGTGTAGCGTTTGAGATCTTGGTGACCTTTATGGTAACCTAATTGTTAGATGGTATGCGATATTCATCTCTTACCTCGTTGTAAATGTTTCAGTTTCAGAATAAGCGAAAAACGAAAGTTTGTGCTTGTCCTATATTCACATCTCTTTTGCACCAGTGTTTTTTACTTTCCAAGTTGTGCACTTTCTTACCCAACAAAATGTTTTACGAAACTTATATTTTGTTTCACTTACATCTCTTAGATAACAGCGATTGGTGCATCGCAGGAGAGTTATGCAGTGTTACATTATAATGGAACTGTTGACAGGTTCTTGTCTGACATTATGAGTTTACCTCAGTATGAACAAAAATTATATTGTAAACATTTTGCACTATTTATGCTCACTTATCCTTCCTTTCTAAAAGTTGGGAAATATATTAATTGCTTCCATAAGATGCACGCCACAGATGAGTACTCAGTGGTTCTTGGCTTTCTTGTAGTCTGCTGAAGACTAGCCTTTCTGTCTTACTCTTGCCACAGGCTTCCTGAGGGAAGTAGTTATGAGGGCTTCTAACCATGGTATGCCGAACAGTGGCCGTATACTGGCAGACGTCTACTACCACACAAGCAGTGGGCAGAAACTGGTGAGTGTACAATAATGTTTTTTCCAGTTGACCTTGCTAATGACACCCACTTGTGCTGCATAGCTCTTTTGTTTTTCAGAAATTTCAGTGTCGACATCAGCACTGGTGTTAGCATCATTGGTTGCAAGGGAAAAATCAGCATTGTCTGTGAAAGAAAATTTCATGTAGATGCAAATAAATAAATGATTAATAAACATGTTCACGTGGGAATTCAGCCCAGCCCCTCTGCATGTCAATGAGGTGTTCTACTACAGAAGCAAGGTGTGGGAGCGAGCTAGTTGGTATTACATATTTTTATTGCTGAAGCACAAAAAAAGATAGACAACGAACGAAGGGAATAGCAAGAACAAGCGCAAAGTTTCAACTTAAATTTTATTCCAAAGCCCTAGGATTGTATACCTGTCAAATGGCATCACTGTCACTTCAGTCAATGCACTAGGGTGAAGACAAACTAAAACTAAGCAGCTGGGAATTTTAGTAGTGTAGAGGAATGAAACAAAGAGACAACGCCTTTGATACGGGCCGGCTGTTCTTTATCTGTATTCTTCTTCCTCTGCCTCTAATCGCGAATAAGCTTGTGCCTGAGCCCCAGCCACTTTGTCATCCTTACACTCGGCCATGACTGCGACCTTTTATGACCAGCTGCCGAATTCGTCTCTGGAGGGTGGCACTGACTGTGCTGCAGTGGCCTATCTAGTGTGCACTGTGAATCGCCTTGCCGAGCTGCCGAAGTTTCTGGGGGGCGGCACTGGCTTTGTCGGGATGGTCGCTGCAGGTCTCCGTTTTGCTGTGACTTTGCTTGCATCGCAGCCGAACATTCTGGGGAGCGACATTGGCTGCGTGGCGGTGCTCGACCTCGGCCACGCAGCAACGTCATTTCAGCTGGCTGCTATCGACCTTGCAGCAGGCATCAACTTGGTTGCGAAGGAAACGGGGCTCATGGCATGTCAAAATGAGGAGGCCAGGACAGCACTTGAGGGACTAGTCACATCAGCATGTTTTCTCGGTGTGTCTTTCCCGCGTATTTCTTGAAGTCAGTTGTGTTCGAATTGCGGTCACCACCAGAACAATGGGGCCTTTCCCCTTCTTTATCATTGTCCAACAGCTCTGGAGGGGTTTCTTGTGGCACGTTAAGTGCAGCATTCGTTATGGGTGACTTCGATAAAGATGGCATGTCAATGAACTGCTCAATTAGTGACGATATAACATTACTGCGCTTGTCTCAGAGGACTTCTTTGCACAATGGCGGCTCACCGTAGATGGTGCACTCAGTGAGTTGGGGAGCACGACATTGGAATCGATGGGCTCTTTTGGTACTGGAGGCATGCCAAGCATGAGAGGAGCTGACATCTGCACGTGTTCTTGCAATGGCAAATCTGTGACTTGCTCTTCAACTCTGGATGACAAGTGGTCTCGACCTCCCTTAGCGATGTAATGACGTCTAGTATAGGCTCAGAGAGGGCGACACGTGGCGAAGTGCACATGCTTTTGACGTCTTGAGTAGAGCTGCCAGAGGGACTGTCTGCTATAAGTCTCGAGAACACCGATGGGTCGTCAAAGCGGTGTCCTTGATGAGTTCGACACCTGATGAAGGGCGGGTTGATGAATGCCCAAACTGTAGCTTCGATGGGATATGGTTTACAAATGCCATGTGTGGTAGACACTCCACTGGCAGGCATGTGGTCACCGGAGTCGAAAAGTGGGCGAAAAAAGGCTAGTCAACTTTTCACACTATTTTGACCCAGATCGCTGCTGGAGGCCTTCCTAGCCATACCATGCCTTGGCAGCACCCCGAAGGCTATCGATGGAAGGCAAGTGCCCATTTTCAGTCTTCCGGCCAGGCAAAAAGGGTGCCGAGCGAGTTGACTGTCTCAATCCACTCGAACAACTCATCTTGAAAACCATGAAACTCTGGTATTGCCCAAATAGCCGGCGATGGCAGGACGGCGGGCGAGAATCCGGATTGTGCCTGCGCCAAGCTGCCCAGTTGCTCTGAGAGCTTCGTGAGAGAACGCTGGAGCTTGCGGCAGTTCTCGGTTGAGATTGCCTGAAAGTCATGTGCGGCAGCTACACACATCTTGGCATCGATGGCGTACAATTTGGGCAAGGCTACAGGTGCAAACTAGAAGCTCGATGCTATTAGGGCACTGTTCGTGACGCGGAGTTGCGCAGTGATGTGCTGGAGCTCCGTGGCGCTGTCGGCTGATCCAGTTGGAGAGACACGGCCGCAACTGTCAACGATGGTCCTAGGTGAGCAGAACCTGTGTGCTGTCTCGTGCACTGGCATCAAGGCATTCATGAAGCGATGCTGAGCCACCGAGGAGGCCCGGATACTGTCAACGGAGGATGCTTGAAGCGCCGAGAGGTTAACAGGTGACGAGAAGGCATGCTCGTCGTCCCTAGGCAAGATGAGCCCATGCACATTGTTGGCACGAAGTGATGTATCGCCGGACAAGTTCCCCGAAACCACAGTGGAAGCATGGGACGCTGCCCGCTGCTGGTGGGATTGATACTTGCCGCGCCGGTTGCCTGCCGGGGTACATCAGTGAGGAAGTAAGTAACACGGCCTCAGGAAGTCAGGTCAGAGTTGGGGACGCGTGGACGGCATTCCTTGTGCACGGGTATGGCAGCAGTGGTGCAGATTTGCCGAGGAGGCCTAGATGCCGTCCCCGAACGGTGGTGGCTGAGGCGGCTGGTGAGCAGGCACCGAGAAGGCCCTGACGCCGTCATCAAGATCGGCTTACTACGATTGCTTACTGGGGGATGCCATGGATGAGGAATCGGATACGTAATACTTCGGTTTCATCGACTGCGCCATTGTAAAGGAATGAGACAAAGAGACAACGCCTTTGCTGTAGGCCGGCTGTTATTTATCTGTCTTTTTCTTGCTCTGCCTCTAATCGCGAGTATGCACGAGCCCCAGCGGCACCGTCATTCTTACAGTAGAAAAACTAGTTGGCAGTGAATTCAAGGAATCTAGTTCTTTTCTCGTTAGCTCAATGGAAGGCTAGCTGACGCAGCTTCAATTTACTGTCACTACCGCCTCAGTGATGATCCTAGTACTAGTTTTCTATGTGAATAATGCGTATCAACTCACCCAAGCAACCACATTAGCACTATCGTTAGAGTGAGTAGCCAACACAGTTGTTTTGTCAAATAGTGGCTTGCATTTGCATTCTGCGCAATGAGTCGCCAGGAAACTGTCAGAGTCCTCTTTTACTTCCTAGTTATGTTCAAGTAAATGCACACTGAGCCATCTGCCTGACTGTTTGACGTAATTTTGACTGCAGGTCAATTCGTTCTGGTGCTTAATTTTATACTCGTTAGGAGGCATTATTACAGGACTAGTTCTTGCACAAAGCCCCGCCGCGGTGGTCTAGTGGCTAAGGCTGCTGACCCGCAGGTCACGGGATCGAATCCAGGCTATGGCGGCTGCATTTATGATGGAGGCAGAAATGTTGTAGGCCCGTGTGCTCAGATATGGGTGCACGTTAAAGAACGCCAGGTGGTTGAAATTTCCGGAGCCCTCCACTACGGCGTCTCTCATAATCATATAGTGGTTTTGGGACGTTAAGCCCCACATATCAATCAATCAAATCTTGCACAAAATTGCAACAACTGAGTGAGTGTAAAGTTAAGCACGAGAACGAATTTGTTCAATGTGCGAAGAATGCAGTATATGACATATATTTGACGTGCGGTCAAAGTTACGTCGGACAGTCAGGCAGATGCCTCAATGTGCATTTACTTGAATATAACCAGAAAGTAAGAAAGGGCTCTGATGGTTTCCTGGCAATTCATTACGCAGCGTGCCAATGCATGTTGGTATTTGATAGAACTGTGGTGGGGGGGTTGGCTACTCACCCTAATAATAGTACTAGGCTTCTCAACAAAACATCGAAGCTGCATCAGCTATCCTTTCATTGCACTAAGAAAAAAAGAACTAGATTTCTTGAATTCACCGGCAAGTAGTCTTTTTATTTAAATTCCCTTCTGCTTACTTCTTGTTTGTTTTCATCCTAGTGCATTGATTGATGGGACTATGATGTTATATGAGAGGTATACGATCTTGGTGCTTTGCAATAAAATTTTAGTTGGAAGTTAGCGCTTGTCTTCGTCCCCTTCATCCATTGTCTACCATTTTTGCAGTTTAGCTGCAAAAAATCTACGACCAAGCCATGCCACTGCTTGAAATTGCTTCTGAAAAGAACCTCATATGGACGTCATGTTGACGAAAGAGTCTCCTCAACACGTATAATATAGGAAAGGTTTGCGATTGCACCAGGCATGAAAACAACTAGCGCGTTGCGCATTGAGTCAGTGGTATAAGGGGGGACATGGAACCCAATAGTGAAATATATTAGTATTGGGCCTAGAGACATGATTGTTTCAGGGAATATTCAGCTTTGTACACTGATTGAAAATATTACATTTTATTTACATCAATCCAAAAAAAAAAAGTTATAACTATTTTTATTTTATGAATTTGGGGTGTGACTTGCATAAAAAGTATTGCATCAAAAGAGCTATAATTGAACCTGTATATTGCTGAATATTCAAATAGTGCAAATATGCGATTTCATGCTAGTATCTAAATTTTACCCAAAGTTATGAAGTTTTCATGTCGCAGTCTCTTAGCTCTGAATTTTAACTGGTGATTTCTGGAAAATTTCAAAATTTTACAATGTCCTTAAACATTTTAACAAGATTTTCTTGCACACTTCAATACCCTAGCATTCAAAAAAAAAAGATCAAGAAAATCGAATCAGTGCTAGCGACGCAGCGCTCATCCCAAAAATCAAAACATGCAAAAATTTGTATTTGAGAAAAACGCAAAAAAACTGAAAAAGTTGTGAAAATGAAAATTTCATGCATGAAAGCCACAGCAGTTATATGCACAATCACTCAGAAAGCCTCTGCGGAGTTGTCTGAAGCAAGCTTTTGCTTGTGCTTCTTCTTTGCGGCTGCCTAGAATGCCGCTGAAGATGCACGTTTCCTCTCGGAGCCGACAGCACGGCGATAGTCTTTCTTAACCACCCGCTGGTTACCTGTGCATGTTTGATCTAGCTGCAGTTCACGCAAAATAAGCAAACTAGATTCCTTGTTCCCTAAGTTCAAACGCATAACAGCATCTGCCATGGCAGTCTTAACGGCAAACAATGACGCATTCTTGTCCTTCAGTGAAAGGCTCCAAATGGCCGAATGCAAGGCTTCATTCGCATTCTGCGTCTTCCCTCTGGTGCATCTCTGTAGGAGCTTCTTGTCGGACGAGCGTTCATAAACTAGACGCAGTGCATTGCTCACAGCCTCTGGCAAATTGTACTTGCTTTTTGGGATGGGCTCATTCCTTGCCATGGCTGCATTATGCTTGCACCAAGACTCTGGCCCGTGTGGACAGAAGCTGTGGTTTAATTTCTCATCAGTGGATGTCACATGATGATACGTAGCCCACACAGCCTTTTGCATCTCATCCACATTTCCATAATGAGATTTCAAAGCCCAGCTGTAATAACTCATCAATTTCGTGATGAGTTCACCCGTGAGGGTCCCTTGCCACTGATGCGCTCGCTGCTGTCCCCTTTGTGCTTCTGCACGGGGTTCTGAAGCGCAGTCCCCATGTGCTTCTGCACATGGTTCGAGCAGTCTTCTTTTTCAACATTTATGAAGCCGTACACCTTAGCTTCTTTGACAGCACTGTATGATCTGATGGCTGTCACCATCACAAAGCATGGTGGTGTACCTGAGGCCATGAAGCGAAAGGGAGCGCTGAAATAAAATCATTGCTGCCTCTACTTCTATTTGGCCAGCCTTGCATGAGGTATCTTTCTGGCATGAATGTTTGGCTTTCCATTCAGAGTATTCTGGGCTCTCGGGTTTTGGACTACATTCACAGTCGAGGCAAAAATTAGAAAGCACAGCATAGTCTAGCACATAACCTGAAAAAACTTCTATCACAGTGGCTATTCCAATGTGAGAGGTGTGTTCTCTTGTGTGCCAGCTCCATTAAAAGAGACGACAATATTTCTGGGGTAGCCGAAATTGAGGCCCTTGTAGAGGCACTTTACCACTGTGGCACACTTAGTCAAATGTTCGGCACAAGCTCTCATTGCTGCTGGCTGAAGCTTCATTTTCAAGTACTCTTGGTACGTTTTTGTGTGAAGGCCCCGATGTGAAACACCGATAGCGGCAAAGATGTCATTCAGCGCTGTCTGACCATTTCCAGTGCTCTGAGCCGCACGTGCCGTGTGAACATTGATTTTTAACGGGTTGCAGTTACTGCTGCCACCAACCCGTCGCGAGCTCCATTTCGAACCAACTTCTACGCAGTTGCTGCAGTGAAGCTTCAGCTTAACGGCTACGCCGTACTCGGGCTTCGCGCTCGATAGTCAATTGACCATGGCACACTCGGCAAGCAGAATGTTCGTTTAGTAAACTGTTCATTATGTCGAGGTCAACCATGGCATACATCGGGACTGATGAACTTTCGATGCTGCGCTGACTCGTGAGAACACTCATTTTTCGATCGTTTGCCGCGGCCGAGGAAAGTTCCGCGGCTACGTCCTGTTTGGCGTTGCATCAGTCAGTTGCCAGACTTATGGGGCGGTTGTTGCCAGAATACTGCTAAATTTGGTGGAGAAATTCGCCCCTGTTGTTGTAATTTCTCTGTGAGGGTTTGGTGTCGCTTGCGATGAATTTCCCGAGTGCTTGAGCGACCGTTGCTGAACCCAGCCAGGGACGCTGACGGTTTTAATTAATGAAATTAACTGCGCCTTGAAGACGTTGGGACGTGCTTTCTTGCTGTGTGTGCTGCTGTGCAAATAAGAGATCATGTCTCTGAGTTAGGGAAGTAATGACGCCTTGTCCGCCGTGCATTTCGCGAGTGCGTGTGCGATGATCTTGTTCGCGAGTGCATGAGCGGCGCTGGCCGTTTTAATTGACAGAATGAACTGCGCTTTGCAGACGTTGGGACGCGTTCTCTTGCTGTGTGTGCTGCTGTGCAATTGAGGGATCGTGTCTCTGAGTTAGGGAAGCAGCGACGCAACATCTGCCGTGCATTTGGCGAGTGCGTGTGCGATGATCTTGTTTGCGAGTGCATGAGCGGTGCTGGCCGTTTTAATTGACGGAATTAACTGCGCTTTGCAGAAGCCGGGGCGCGTACTCTGGCTGTGTGCGGCAGCTGTGCAATTAAGAGATCGCGTCTCAGTATTAGGGACGACGGGGAAAACTGAATAGAGTCACAGCAGGTGGTGCGCTACCCCCCCCCCCCCCCTTTTTTTTTTTGTTTCACAGCTCATCGTGCCGCTTCGACCGCACGCCACGACGGGAATGCTACGCTTCCCCTGGATAGGGGCGGGGGCAGCGCACTAGCTGCTGCGACTCTATTTAGTTTTCCCCATCGTCCCTAATACTGAGACGCGATCTCTTAATTGCACAGCTCTGCATACAGCAAGAGAATGCGCCCAGACTTCTGCAAAGTGCGGTTCATTCCCCTTAATTAAAACAGCCCTCTTAATTGCACAGCAGCACACACAGCAAGAGACCACGTCCCAACGTCTGCAAAGCACGGTTTATTTCATTAATCATTACGGCCTCTTAAGAGCACCGTAGGACACACAGCAAGAGAACGCGTCCCAATGTCTGCAAGGCGTGGTTCATTCCGTTAATCAAAATGGTCAGTGTCACTCATGCGCTCGGGAAATGCACTGCGGATGACACCAAACTCTCACGGAGAAGCCACAACTACAGGAGCAAATCTTTTTGCTAAATTTGGCGGCAGTCTGGCAACACTGATCCCTCAAGTCTGACAACAACTTATGCAACATCAAACAGAACCTTGCCAGTTCCGCTGCTTCTTGCTGGGCGCGACGCTCGATGAGTTCTCGGTCAGCCAATGTCAAAAATGTCGCATTTATCCTCGCAGCTCGATCGAGCATACTTGAAGTACTGTAGGCAGCGGTTGCAGTCGCCGCCATGCTTTCTTCGGCTGCGAGATTTGCTGCAGCAGCATTCTCTGCTGTCTTAATCACAAGTGGCGTCATTGTTTCCTGGCACCTTGTTGAAGTATCACCGCAATCAGCTGATTCCGACGGCACCGTGGTCGCCAGTCGCGATCGCTTGTGTTGCAACGCCTGCTTCGTCGCGGAATCTGTTGCGCTCTCCCGCCGAGATCTGCAAATGTCTTCGTCGGCAGTTGCGATGATTTATGGCACTCTGAGCGCGTGTCGCCACTGGTAGAAGTTGTAGCGATCGAAGGCTGCCTTTGTGTCAGGCTGCTGCATCGCAGGAGACTGCCGGTCTCCTGTCTCACTCGGCTCTGCCGACGTAGCCTGCGCTGGCTGTGATGACTCCTTCGGCTGCACAGCACATTTTTTCCATCGCTTGCCGAATTTGTGAAGTGTGCGGAACTTTCAAGCACGGTTCGACATCTCGATTTCGATCGCAAAACTAAAAAACTTCCGAAATGGCGGTGACAACGCGTGTGTTTGTGGCCGCACGCACGTGATCACCAATGTTGTCAGTCCTCGCGCTCCAATCACAAGCCTGCTGTTAACTCAGGTGACTGCTATGGACCAATGATACCGCATGGTTTCGTCGCTTGTTTTTGCCTGGAAGCGTAGACTGGCTGATTAGCCACTGTACTGCTGCAGCATTGAAGGTACGTTCCTGGCGGGAAAGCGAGCTCAACAGAAGCTCTTTCAAACGAGACTATGGCCGCGATCCAATGAGTGGTTAGCGCCAAAGAGATCCCAATATACAATGGAGGGAAACTCTGGCGCTAGTGTCTATGGCAGCTGCAACCCACGGTGCTTCAGCGAGCATGGGAATGACGGGTAGTACACAAATTTGTCTAATATTCGTACTTCTGGCCTGCCGATTTGGAAAGTAAGTCTAAAAAAATAAAATGGTGATGAGCAACCGCTGAACATTTGCCTGATTTTTGTTTCGTGAAAAAACAGCTCCAAGCCACACGAACATACATGGAGCCAAAAGCAGGCCAGAAGTACGAAGATTAGACAAAATGTGTGTACTGCCCATCATTCCCATGCTCGCTTAAGCGCCGTGAGTTGCAACTTCCATAGTACAGTGGCTGTACCCATAGACACTAGCGCCAAAGTTTCCTCTAGTGTATATATGGAAACTTTATGATAGCGCGATTCGAGCAACGCAAAAGGGATGCTGTTTTCGGCAATTTCGTAAGCGAAACAAAGTGCTGGGATGAATAAACGCGGCATTTTTCGGCTGAAAGACGCGCGAGTTCATTTTTGCTGGCAGGTGCCGGATGATATGAAGATTACGAAAATCACCAAACTTAAAAATCATTTTTTCTGGTGTTTTTTCGTTGCCAATACCCGTGTCTCTTTAATAGCCCACTCATTTCACAGCACTCAGGCATAGTTAATCTTATCTTCAGAAACTTCAACACAGTGTGGAGGTGTAGATGTTCCTTTATGGGTACTTAGTGGGGTAATTCCATCAATTAGATAAAAGGTCTCTGAAGAGCAGAGCGGTGGAGAAGCTGGTATTCTATTTAGAATTGTGTGTGTGTGTGTCGGAAAAAAAAAACAGAAAAAAAGCAGGGACACGGAAGAAAATACGAGAGAGGCACTTGTCTTTTTGAAAAGCCTGGCTGGGTCATGCTATAATGTGAGTCTGTGTGGCCATCATGAAAACGATTTTTTCCCTGTGGTCAAAGCTTTTAGGTGTGTTCGTATTTGCTCTAAACAGGAGCCTGAAAACAAGATTGCTCAATGCACACTGGTACTTATACACAAAATACAGTCGAATCTCGATAATTCGAACTCAAAGGTCCCAAAAGTTTGTTAAAATAATTATAAGAAGTTCGAATTAATGAAAGCTTAATAAACGGAGGGCTCTCCACGTAGTGGCGCATGTGCATTGAGCTAACACACAAGGGGGAAGTTTCAGAAGACTTGCATTTATTCGCAAATCACAGGGCATCCGTTAATAATTGAAGTAATCGGTGATGCGCGTCTGCACACGCTTGCCTTGCAGCGAGTCAATCAATTTCGCACGCAGCTTGCAAAGCATTTCTACTTTGGCTTCAGCATTCTCCTGGCAAGAGAAGTTGCTCGCGAAAATGTCTAGCGCCGACACTTTCTAAAGACGACGACAACGACTGCGTATCGGAGCCTCCCGCTTTCCGCTACGTAGCCGCTGCCTGGCCAGCACGTGACGAGAAAGGAAGAGCGTCTCTATGCGAAGAGAAGCAGATCGGCATTTGGAAGAAAAACAACCCTCCACGGCAGTTTTTTTTTTTTTTTTGCTCTCTTTGTGCACGTAGTTGAATGAAGAAGAGTTACGTGGCAGGAAAGGGAAAGGGGGAAGCATGGCACCTGCGCCTGAGCGACCCTCCCTCCCCCCCTCAAGGCGCAGAGCTGTGCTCCCGCAAGGGGCAAGGACTGTAGAAGACAGTTTCCTTTTCTTCAACCTCACATTCATTCAACCAAGCGACAGTTTTTTTGCCTCTCTCATTTCGCGCGCGGCGTTGAAAGGAGAGGGGGCTTTACGTGGCAGGGACGGAAAAGGAAGAAGCATGACACGGGTGCATCCCAGATCGGCATTTGAGAGAGAGCAAACACTCCATCGCAGCCTTTTCTTTCCTTTTCATTTCCTTCGCGGGTAGCATTGAGGGGTCACAGGTGCCGATGCAAGATTGGGGGGGGGTGCTGATAGCATTTTCGGAGCGCGGTATGTTCGAATTAACCGTCGCAAATGCTTGGGAATTCGAATTACCGGGCGTTTTCGCCCATTGGAATACACATAGCTTTGACGGGACCTCATCGTGAGTTCGAATTAAGTGTGTTCGACTGTATCTCGATTTCGATGCATCAGTTTACTCGCTGCAATAAGTTTATTTTTATCTTGGCCATGACGTTGGCTCAACTAAAAGGCATTCTGACTTGAAAGCATTCTGGTATAAGCAGAGGCTCAATGATCTAGGTTAAGCTCTTTCAGCGGCAATGCAGTGGCAGACATTTTTTGTTCTGCACTCAGTTTGTGCAAGTGGCTGTTGTTCTTTTTTTTGTTCCCTGCCTTTTTTTTCATTTTTTACCGTTCAAGGGCTGATTTTCAGTACAGAGATATAGTCATCAAAACATGCTTACAAGTTAATAATCACAGAATGTGGGGTGCACGTTAAAGAATCCCAGGTGGTCTAAATTTCCGCAGCCCTCCACTACGGCGTCTCTAATAATCATATGGTGGTTTTGGGACGTCAAACCCCAGAAATCAATCATCAAATCAATCACAGAATGTGCTCAGAATTATCAAGGAAAACCTTGAAAAGACAGGCAATGAAGAAAAATTGGAATTGCTAGGCACACTGAATTGGTGCCTGACAGCCTAAATTTTTTACTGAAGTAATTGCAATTGTACAATAATTAGCTTGTGGTGTTGTGTGTTAGGCATACTTCAAACTATATAAGTAATGCAAGTGATTACACATATGCAAGGCTTCAATGTACCTTCTGTTGTGAATATATTGTCACGTGGTCACGACGGTGACAAAGGTAGAAACGACTTGTACAAATAAAACTGTTTATGTGGCCAAACTTGTGGTCGGTAAATGCGAAGTCAGATTACAGCGATACACACTGGCACTGATAGCGGCGAACAGAGCGTTGGCCGTCGATCAACTGACAAGCAGTGATGTGCGTCGAAATTTATACATGTGCCGTCAAATGTTCCAGGGTTGTTGCTAGTGGCCACGTAGGTTCCAGAATAATCTGTGATGTTCGTGTAGTTGGTTAACTTATGCCTGAAGCACGGCACACAACCACCAACTACTGTATTAAACCATGCATAGCCTGGATATAAGCTACTTGATGTGCTTCAGACATAAGTTAACCTACGTCGCCGCTTGCCAGTTGATTGACGGCCGGCGCTCTGTTCCTCGCTATTAGTGCTAGTGTGTATTGTTATAATCTGACTTTGCTGTTTACCCCCATTTTAACAAAATGATCTGCTGCAGTTGTGAGGCCTCTCGAACACTGCAAGCACGGTTGGCCCTCCGATTTACTGGTAGTGTAATGGGGCGATAACAAAACTTGAGGAAGGAATGTAGGAATACAAAATTCTTAGACCATCAATAGTTCAACTATTCATTTAACTTTTACACTGTAATGGGCACAAGTCCAATGATTGTAGACATCAGCTTCGAACTGTAAGAGCTATTTATCACAAACTAGTACACACTTTTCTACTTGCTAAAACTTCATTTGGATAAAATGTGTTTCTCCTTGTTCTTAGGTTCTTCTGTCATGTGTTCTGCCAAAAGTAATTACTTCTTTCTTCATTTTTTTATTAGCGATCAAGGCCTGAAGTTGCAGCATTCTGTAAGTAGCATTATATGGGCTTTTTCATTTTAGTAATCCTCACTCTTGGGTCAGTTCCTGTGAAAATTTTCACTTTGTTCTGATTGTAATGGTGCTTCTATTTTTGGTTGTTTTTGGCCTTTTCTGAAGTGTGTATACATATTCTTGAAGTTTACTTGGCACACTAAAGGCATTAAGTTGATTTAGGTGGGCTTGTCCACTTTTAAAAAAGTGAATTTCACATTGAAAATGCGAAAAGTAGCCACATTCTTGCAATGACAGTACAATATTATGCAAGTAAATGTTTTCAGGTAAGTAAAAAAATAAAAAGAAATGTTGCAGGAGAAAAACTGTATATTAAGAAAAAATGACAGTTAGATATATCTGTACTATAAATGGCAATTTGTTGCACATTTTTTGTTCACTATATGGCATTTGTGAGTCAGGAATATCTCATACTTTTGGTTGCATATATTATTTCACATTAGACCAGCTAAATGCTTTGACCTACATCTGTCCAAAAAGAACTGCTCTCAAAGCTGCTTTAGACAAAGCATGTGCCCATTAAACTTCTATCCAGACCATGCATGGTGTAACAGGATGGGAAGTCGGGCGACTTGGTTTGAAGACATTCTTGGTAACATTTCGGCGCCCACACAGTGGACGAGAAAACGGATGACGAGAAGACAAATGAGCGTGAACTCACAACTCAGTTTATTGAAAGAAAAGCACGAAATATATACCCCGCGGTACCTCATTACGCACATGCGCTCTTGAGCTACCCTGGGGTATACATATTTATTGTTTTTCTTTCAATAAACTGAGTTGTGAGTTCGCGCTTGTTTGTCTTCTCGCCTTCCGTTTTCCCGTCCACTGTGTGTGCGCCAAAAGCCCCGTGTACATGGACGCGACGGGGGCAAGCTGAGTTGAGTGGCGGGTTCAGCTTACCTCGACGCGCCCGAGTTTATATGAACTTGCACGGACGAGTTGAGGTGAGCGGTGATCGCAGCGACGCTTTGCGTCGAGGCGAACCGAAAGCCCGTCTTTCATTTTTGTTTTGAGACCAGTTTTCGGAGGAAATTTTTTCTAACTCTCAGAGCAATTTAAATATCGTGGCAGCGCCCAATAACTAGGTTGTGAAAAAAACTCGTGGGTAGGACGAACGCAGCGTTTCCTTGGCACAACGCGTTCACAGCTACTAGGTTATCTCAAGATGTTCTTTGAGGGGAAGCAATGCGTTGTTCTTGGGCGATATTTAAACATTTTTTACAGCTCTTACAACTTTTTATGAGATAATGCAGCTGCATAATTTGTTTCTATTACTGGCGGTAAGCGCAGGAAAATGAAACACGAATCAACAAGCCGGCTTTGGTGCATTTAGGAGGCTGCCGAGGAACCCTCTGTGCAGTGAAGTGCGCTTACGGTCCGCCGTTGACAGCCTTGGGGGCAGCTCAATATAAGTAATATTTTCTCGCGTAAAACAAAGATTCGTATTAAACTTACAGAAATAAATATCGTTTCTGCACCCTTTGAAATGATCCAAAGTGTATATTTTTATATGGAGCGCCACACAGACCGATAAGTGCCTGAACATGAACAATATTGCAAATTTTTCAAAGTTCATGTGCCAGCGCTTCCAAACTACTGTCTTCGCGACTCGTGTTTTCCCCCACTTACCGTCAACAATGCAAGCAAGCTATGCAGCTGCGTTGTCTCTGGAAAAGTTGAAAAGCTGTAAAAATTTCTGAATTTGGTCAAGAACACTGCATTGCTTCCCCGCAAAGCACATTAACATACACTAGTGGTGAATGCGTTTTAACAAGGAAACGCGGTTCTTTTCCTACCGACTGAAATCGTTTTACCGTGCTGCGTATAATATTTCACTTTTTCGAAGTTTCGTCGCAACCTAATTGCCACCATATTTAAGAAATTAAAATTTTCTTTAGAAAATTGGTTCCAAAAATGAATAGTGTAGTAAAGTGACCAACAATTACTTTTTATAGTGTAATCGTAAATGGTCGCTTCCCCTGTCCCCATCACGTCGAAGTGATGGGGAAGCGGAGACCGCGACGGGCGGTCACGAGCCGTCAACTCAGCGCAACCGGTTATACATGCCCTTTCTGAGCGCGGCGAGTTCGGTGAACCTACCCGCTGTCTCCGGGTCGACGGGACTCGCCCCGACGACTCTCCGCCCCGACGCGTCCGCTTATACATGGGGAGGGCGAGTCCAGAAAACCTGTTTATTTCGACTCAACACGCCCTCGTCGGGTGAATTTAAACGGGCCTAAAGTGTTACTAAGTATGCAAAGTAGGCATGGTTTTGTAGAGTAGTTTGTGGTTGTGGGCCATGCTTCAGGCATAAGTTAACCTACTTCACGTGCTGGTAGCATAGTTCATCAAGGCAACTACACAAAATGCAGCTAGGGCAAAACAAATATTCATCTGCAATTTGCTTTGTGTAATGTTTAGTGCATATGCCTGTCGGTACTTACTGTATTTACTCACGTAATTATTGCTCTTACGTAATCAACACACCCCCAACTTCAGAGGCTAAAATTGGTATTTTTTTTCTTACCACCTAACAAACACTCTCCTTACGTTCACCCACTGCAGTCCCGGTAACCGACAAGAGGAGCATGCCGTTGTTTTTTTAAATGCGAAACAGCTCTTTGACTAGCCTGTGTAACGCTGTTTGCTGTCCGTCCGTGTCTCTGTGCCAATGGACCATACTGCGTTCTCCCCGCCGCAGTTGTTGGAATGATGCCAAGTAGGTCAAGTCACAGCTGCATGTTGACGTCACTCTCTCTCTCAACCGCAGCAGCTGCCGGCTCCTCCCAGCACACGTAGGCGGTGTTGCTCCTCCGCTTGCTCGCAACACACCTTTCTTTTGCTTTACACTCTCTACCGCCCGCAATGCTCGACCACACGTCGAGTGGAAACAATCTTATCGCTTGTTTATCTGCGATAAAACTTACACGAAACCTAACCCGTCTCCCGTCCTTTGCATTTCAAAGAAGCGTTTACTCGACTAAAGGCTATACCGAGTTTTGCTTAAAAACGTTCTTCCAGCACCCACGTCCACGCAGTTTCAGCTGGGACAACGACGTGCATACCCCTGCTGCTTCACATCTTGTCATCCTTCCCTTTGCGGAGATGGTTTTGGGAGCTGTGCACCACAGCGGGGTTCACAAACAGTGCGAGTCTAGAGATATCACAGCTGACAAGCACACAGTGACGAAGGTCACAAAATTGCCCATGCCAACTGATGTTCACTTCCTTCAAATACGAAACTTTTTTAAGGCCCACCCACATGCACACGATTTTCAAGCAACAACGATTGGATTTGCTATCATCATGGCTGTCACGGAGGGCCATTCATCGCAGTTCTGTTGCTGGTTTGGATCTGTTGCAGTTCTGTTGCTGGTTAGGTCACTTGTTACCCGGAAAAGAGCCTGACGATATCCTCAACATGGTAGCACCTCTGATTCTCGCTTCAGTTGCAATTAGCTCTTCATGCTTGTTATCCGCAAAGGGGCGACTGTATTCTGTTGTTAATTTTGTCATCCGCAAAGCGGCCACACTTGCGATCTTTCGTTAGCCAGCAAAAAAAAATGTGGAGAATGCCTCTCTTCTGCCATCCTGACCACACACGCACACCGAGGGCAAGGAATGGGCACGTGCGCGACACATAATTCAAGGTGCTTGAGTCGGCTCAGGGCCTGTTTTCTAGCCAGAAAAAGAAAGTTAAGTCAACCCAATGTGGCTGTCGTCGCGTAGCAGGGGGAGATGGGTGAAGGAGTTACGATAAAGAGAGGAGAGCAGACTTGCAAGAGACAGGCGAAGGAGTTCCGATACAGTGAAGAGAGGAGAGCATATGGCAGGAAGGCGACCTTGAAAACTGAAACACGCGGGAAAAGGGCAAGTTGGGTAGCTTTCTTGAAGGGGACACGAGATGTGCAGCTCACGTGTGGAAAAACTTGGCAAAGTGGGATGCGCATGCAGAGGTTAAAGAATCACATAGTGGTGCTGGTGTGCTTGTGCAGCCCCACCGACTTTAATAACTTGTCACTTATTTTGTGTAACAGCCATTTTATGCTTCCGCATGCTTGCAAAGGGCATGCTGAGCAGAGGGCTAAGTGAGCGAGAAAAGATCTTAAATGGAAGGAATCGCAGATTATCAAAGCCAGTCTGGTAGCGCAAGCACGTGCACTAAAACATGACACCAATCCAGACAACAAATAATCGGGTACAATCGGCGGCCTACGATGTTGGCAGATGGTCTTGTTAAAGCTTTTATATTTTGGAAAGTAGTGACCTTGATCTATGCCGCCTCACTCTCGCCGTGTCGTAGACGTCCTCTTTATGCACCCCCTTTTTCGCGGAGCCGGCGCATCTGCAGTGCTGAATGGCTGGGACGCGCACTTCCGGCTAGTCAGGTGACCCTGACATCACTTTAAGTGTGCTCAACTGAACTTCGTGCACTTTTCATTTACCCCGCTTGCCATGAAACCTCCAAGCTCTCTGCTCCAAACATGCTTCTGAGTTGGATTCCGAGCTTTGTTCTTCGTGGCAATGCCTGGCTGCTGTGCGTATCAGTGCAGCAGCACGTCAGCGAAAAGAGTAAAATTATTTCATATTCCCTGAGGCGAGAAAAATGCTTTGCGTGAGAAGCTGTGCATTTAAAACACTGAGAAAAAGAACTTCGTTCCTTCCAAGCACTTCATTTCTTGGGATATACTTGTTAGCAATTTCCTTATTTATACCTGCATAGCTGGATGAATATTTATAGAGCCTATAATGCTCATTCCATAACTGGACTGTCCGTGAAGTTCCATGATAAGCACACATGGATTCCGCTTTTTCTGAATGAGTCACTATGCTATACTATTTTCCCTGTGCCTTGTCGAAGCTTTGTTGTGTTTTTGTGAATTCGTCAGTTTTCAAAATATTCACTTTGTAAGCTAATGTGTGTAATTCTTAACTTGTAGTTGTGAACGCATGTGTGTGGATGTGCACGTGCTGGTTTTGTATGTGCCCCAGCGTGTGCGTGCATATGTGTGTGCATATGTGTGCCTGCTTATGCTTGCGATTGTGTACGTCAGTGTTTGTGCCGGTGTGTGCGCGAGCCTATGTGTATGTTTGTGTGAGTGCATGTGTTTGTATGTCTGTACTCACGCCTGTGTGTGCATGTGCCTTCGCACGTATGTCTGCATTATGTGTGTGTCTCGGTGTGCATTCTTTTGTGTGTGTCTGAATTTGCACGTGCATATGTGCATGTATTTGTACTTGAGTGCGCACATGTATTTTTTGGTGTGTATGTATGCGCTAGTATGTGCATGTATTTGTGTGTGTCTAAACTGTAATTATAAGGTACCATAGCATTAGAAGCTTTTTCATTTGCAGTCAGCTTCTTTTTTTATTCTTTTTAGGTGACTGAGGTAAGTACCAGAGGTAATGCAATACAATATCTCTCCGTTTCATTGGGACAGAATACAAGCACGTGGAATAATTGCACTCAGGCTTTATGGTAACACGACAAATTTTTCGCGTCAGTGTTGGTATAAAAGGTAGTCGGGTACACTGGTGAATTCATTACGTAAACCGCTCATTTTTTCTAGGCTGCCTTTTTTGAGCTTGTCAGAGCTGCAATAAATGATACAAATTCATTGTAAACATTATGCGCTTACAATACAGCGTCTATTATACCTCCACGTTACGAACGACAGAAGCGTAGACTGGGTAAACTGCTCAGCCGATAGTTGGTACTCATTTTTTTTAGAGCTTCTGCTTCTATTCATTGAAGTGCATTAAAAATATATCAGCTAGTGTCTTCTACCTGAATCCTACTTTCGTCCGGGTATATATATATTTTTTTCAAGTGACAGAACCTCGTATAATGTGGCAAGGAGGTGAATAAACAAGGGCCCGCATTGATTGTAATGCGGCTAATGCGGTCGTTGTCGTTGACATTCGAGACTACTCCGTCTTCTTCGGCCTTGCTAGGCTAAGTTTAGTCTCGCCATGGACTCTCTTGATGGTGTAACGACGTGACGACGTCCAACGGAGACCTGCCGCTGTGGCAGGTTTAGTGAAAAGGACGAGACGTACAGGAGGAAGCGAGCTGCCGAAGTAGAGCGGCAGCCGTGGCATCCAGTCAGCCAGAATCCACGAACATTTTAGGCACGATACGCCACGAGCCACCAGTGCTCGTTCTCTTTTTCACTAGCTAGCTGGCCGCCACTAGCGCTACATTACAATGGCAAGTCCGCTCTGCTGACTGGTGTGGGTTATCGCCGTCCTGCCGTGAAGTGGGAGAGGTGCAAGACGACCAGGAACTGCTGGGCAAGGTTGCGGCAAGCCCAAGCAGCCTCACTCGGAACCTCCAAGGCCGACGGGCACTCCCCAGGCTTCTCACGCCAACATCCTCGGAACCGGGGGGCCATGCTGCTCCTGTCGCCATAGCGACGCTCATTTCCCACGTTTTCGCAGCTCGGCATGCCAACGCACAATGCCAGCTCATCCTCTGGGATTTTCCTCCCAACCCAAGTCGCGTGACACAAGCCTTTCTGCAATAATCTCTTGCGTCTACGTGGATGGTGCTCATGCACTCAAGAGACTCTCCTCTCCTGGTGCACCGCCACCTTGCCTCCACGTTCAGCACGCGTCTGGTGCCTCTCCTTTACTCATGGCATGTACGGGCACTTGAGGAGCTTGCTGGGGCCAAACAAATCATGCGACGAGCTGTAAAGCTTTATTAACATCTTGCTCACCCAGTACCTGAGTCTGGTGCCTTCAGAAATCTGTGAAATGTTTTAATTTCAAAGTAGAGTGCAAAACGCAGGCTAAGAAGTGTCTGAGTACTTAGCAACGTTACAGATGATTGCGGACAACTGTGGATTTACCTCTGCTTTAGACTGCAACCTCAGGAACTGATTTGTGATGTTTAGAAAAATTATAACTTTGCTAAAAACAAGACACGAAAACGAAGTGGACAGGACGATCGCAGACTAAGTACTGCTTTATTAGAAAAGTACATCACCCTTTTTGAAACAAACAAAATGCATGTGCACTGACAAACATGACCATGTGGCAAGTTCTAAGACTTCTTTCTACTAAAAATGAAATGCTGGAAAGATACATTGATGAGTCGCTGATGTACTCATCAAGCCCGTGTCTAGCTATCCAAGATGCTTCCAAGATATTCCTTGCTCTTTGGCTCTTGACTCACCCTAACACCTTGGTACTGCTGAAGATGAGCTTGCATCTCTGCACGCATGTGCCACAATCAACTGGTAGTTGCCCAGCACTCCTGTCTTCTAATGAATTAGCATGCTCCATTTAATGCATAATAATACATCTATACACCTTCCAGTCAGCCCCACACAAACCATTCTACAGGTTATTAGGAGACAGGAGTAGGAGGCATCCACCATATCATTGTGGCGCATGCGTGCAGGCGTGCAAGCCCATTTTCAGCAGTACCAAGGTGTTAGAGCGAGTCAAGAGCCAAAGAGCAAGCAAGATCTTGGAAGCATCTTGGATAGTTAGACACGGGCCTGATAAGTGCATCAGCGACTCATCTGTGCTTCCGCGTACCGCAGTGGCTCATCCGTGCAGCTTGGAGCAGCGGGCATCGGAAATTTTGGTGATCGACACTCAAGTCCATCGCAGGCATCCATGGAATGATTCGAAAGGAAAATGGGAATAGTAAAGTGGAAATGCCTCACAAAAATGCCCCATAACAGCCACTTGGAACAAACGGTGATGCTATGCCGACACGTCCACAAAAAGTGACAGAGGAAGTTGAGAGAAAGGGGTATTGGAGCAATACAGCACAGCTGTCCAGCAATGCGTGGAGCTAAGACATGCTGATGTATTTCTTAAAGCGACACTAAAGTCAAATAACAATTTACGTCTGAGTGAAAGCTCAATATATGACATCTAAAATGACAATATTATCAAAAACAGTGCCCTACTTACCGAGAAATCAAAGTAAATGCACAAAAACACATGCACCCCAGTAGAACATCTTCAAAATGATCCCGATGACATCAGATGGACCGCCTACAATTAGTCACTAGTAATTGATCTAACTGCACTGAATAAAGAACGTTCTGTGCACATTAAGAGACACAATAAATTGCTGCTTGTTCGTTTCTGTTGGATTCATGGAAAAAAGAACCGCCGGATGTTACTATGGGGAATGGTGCGAGTGGTTCAAAAAATTATATTTTCGCGTGGTCGCACTGGACAGGTGGTGCCATCTAGCGGGGCTGCAGTTGAAACAAAAGCATCTGCAATCTCGAAGCCAATGGCGGGAAATTGATCAATGGCTGTTGCTGTGGCTTCCGCTGCTTTCGGTCTGTTGTTACTAGCGCACTAAAGCAGGGCAACGTTGTGCACGGCAACAGTGACGTGAGACTGGTCCGGTCGGTCCGCTTCTTGAGGCGGGTAATTTGAAGTGTGCTAACCCGACGCGGAGCACTAAAACATGATTTGATTTCAAAATAGGCCCTTCCTTGGTACAAAAGTAACACTACCGAGGTTTCTGGACTGTCCATTTCAACAATCAATGCCGACTTAATGGGTGAATTTAGTGTCTCTTTAAGAAGGCTCCTATTGATTAGGATATCCATCATATGTCACAAGAAAATATAAGAGGTGAATCTGATGGCGAAGCTCTAGGTCACGTTTCACACTTTGTCACCTTCTGAAGGCATCCAAACTGTCAACGAACTGTGTTGATACAAGGGCGAAGCACAAGCCAAAAAGGTGCATCAGGACAACCCAACCTTTTCACCATTTCTTTCAATGCACTGAAGAGAGTCGAAGGTTATTTCATTTGGTGTCTTGGAGGTTTGGTCAACGAGACACTTGCAATCATTCAAGTCATTACGGGCTGGGAAAGTGCAAGCTCAAGAGGGATCCTACAGTGACCGCACAGTTGGCACAAAACGATGTCCTTAATTCAAGACCACTGACCTCCATGTGTGAAGATGCTAAATGTCCATCACTAACATTTTCATAGTGGACCAATGAGTACAAAGCTGAAAGTCCTCTGGCTACTGAACAAGACAGCAAGACATTTAGGTGCCAGGAGAAGCTGACACATCAACTGTGGTGGAAATGAAAGAAAGTGTACATGCTAGAACTGTGGGCGCATTACTTGCACCCAGTACATCCGAGCAGTTGTCTCCAAGTGTGTGACGTGTGATGATCAAGAAGCCTGGCATTTGTGGAAGTGTTTGGCTCCGAAGACGATTCGCAGACCTTCACCCTAGTTAAGGTGACATAATCTGAGCTTGCGGAGTGAAAGCTCAAGATTAAAGGCTTTTAAAAAGACCAGTGCAGAAACTGTTCAAGCTCGAGTTGTGCAGCTGTACGGAGCGTGGGAGTATGTAAAAAAATAGAAAGGAATAAATGCGTGCAGGCGAGCACTATAGAAGTAGTTGTGAACAATAATTGACGCTCATTCTGATCTCTTTGGTGATTGATAGTTTTCGTTACAAGGGCTATCGAAAGACTGTGAGAAGATTACTACAGGTCTTTCTTCGTGAGAGTTGAATTTGACTGCAAGAGGACAAGTGAGTCTTAGTGCAAAGAAGGTGAGCTACCTTGGACACCGTATTGACTGGGAGGACTTGTATTCACCAGAAAGCAAAATGGAAGCCATCATCATGCAAGCAGTTCAGAATATTCAGGAACTAGGGTAGTTTCTAGGGTTGATCACGTACTATCACTGTTTCCTTTCAAATATGTCGACTACTCTGGCACCATTGTATCATTTCGTTCGGAAAAATGAAATGTAAAGACGGGAAACATTAGAAATAAAAAGGCCTCAAGGCAAAGAGTGCTCTAAAAAACTCAAACTTGCTAGTCCAATTTGAGCCCACAAAAAAAAACTTTGGCTTAAATGTGATGTGTTTCCATGAGGCATCGGTGTAGTGCTGTCACATGTCATCAAAGGTACTGAAAGACCTATTGCTTTTTGGTCCACACACTAGCCAAGGCCGAAAAAAACTACTTTCAATTAGAGGAGGAGGAACCGGCACTTCTTTTCGGTATCTAGCCAAGGCAGAGAAAAACTACTTTCAATTAGAGGAGGAGGAACTGGCACTTCTTTTCGGTATCGTGAAGTTTCGAGACTACTTGCTGTGTTGAGAGTTCACCCTGCAAATTGATTATGAACTCTTGGTATGATTCTTCAAAGAAAACCACCCAATTCCAAGCACTGCTGTTGCACGCATTCAACGATAGGCAATGATTCTGGGTGTGTACAAATATGTCATTCGGTACAAACTAAGAACCAGAATGCTGATTCCCTCAATCGCCTTCCGATGCCAGCAAGCTAAGTGGAGCAGGAAATGCGGAGCCCTCAACAAGCTCACTGGTAGCTGTGGTCTGGGAAGCTAGACCTCTTACTAGGAAGCAACTTGAAGATCTCATGAAAAACTCTTGGAACACCTCCTAGGCTGTATCAGGCAAGAGTGGCCCAAAGGACCGCTTTAACAGCACCTGGAGGCGCTCCTACCATGTTGGAAACAGAGGCACTCTTTCACAGTAGATGGAAAACTGATCCTAATGGGGGAAAAAATGGTGATTGCTGAATCAGCCAGGAAAGGTACTAGAACTGCATAACGGATGCACAAGAATCAGTACAACTAAAGCACTAGCCAGAATTATCATGTGGTGGCCTAGAATCGACCATGACATTGCGAAGCTCCTGTAGACATGTCCTGGTAATTGGGCAATGGTGCCAATGCTACTCGTAGAACAGGCAGAGAAATTCGTTGCTTGGCTAGCAACGACCAAGCCATGGACTCGACTATGCATAGATTAAGAAAGTCCTTCTGAGGATAAAATGATCCTGGTTGTGGTAGATAGCTACTTGAGTTGAATTGGAGCTATACTCACACAGAAGCAACCGTTCAAATCTTGCCATTTTTGCATGGTTTGGCTTACCCACTGGCTTCATGTCAGATAACAGCACATAATTCTGCAGTGCTGAGTTCAGAGATTTCGTGAGCCAAAGTGGCATGCATTATTTTCGTACCACACCATTCCACCCCCCAGTCAAATGGGCTGGCCGAAAGCGGTGAAGGAGGGCTTAAAAAAATGCCAGGCCTGCGCGGAAAGTGCACCACATTCACAACGAAAGCATGAAGTGCGGCCTTTCAGAACCTTTTCTAAACACTATTTTGGGTAAATGCCAGAAGCACACATGCAAGGTACCGACTATATCATAAATATTCATAATTTCTGCATAGTAGGCCGGCATTCATTATGCTATTCTTCGTCATTCTTCGGAGAAGTGTAGTATCCGCTAAACAATTATAACAAGTTTTGTGTTGGATTTAGTGGCTGACGATGATGAAGAATTTAGCCTGAGGTGGGTATGCACCACAGTTAATAGGTGATAAGAACAAGCTTTTCTAGTATTGCTATTATATAGCGTCCTTTGTTCTAAAACAGCACAATAATTTATAGAACCACTCACTTCTTGGCTGATCCCTCACAGTGGGTATGCACCATCAGGAATAGGTGCACAAGAATAGTGTTCGAGTATTGGACAACTCACTCGTTACGCAATTCGCGTTGTGGGACACCTGATTGGTCCTTCGCTGTTCTAAAATAATTTATTACTCATATTAACGCAATTCGTTTCCCAACATCAAGCCTGCGTGATGGAAGTTTGTGAATGAATCCTAAGCACCGGCAGGTATCAGCGGTAGAATACTCGGCTGGCACACAGTGGACCCTGGTTCTAATTTCACTATGTCACCACATGTTTTTGGTGATTTTTATTTGAGTTTTTTTATTTCGTGCAATAGTGGTTACGAACACTGGTGGTGGCGGACAACTACGGCGTTGGGCATGACCCGTGTTGCGACCCTATAACAGCTTTTGCTGTAAAAGGCAAACAGGTGGAACGTTGTTAGTTCATGACTGAACTGTTGGCTTCACGCTCATAGTCTCACGTCATGGGGTAACAGAGACAAAGCCTCAGCGGAATTGCTTCTGACCTTCAGACCCAAAGAACACCTAGACCTGCTACTGCACAAGGCAGACTATCTTGGGTCAACAATGAACAAGAACACAAAAAGAAAATGGGCATCTGGAGAGGAAGACCTTGCTTGAAATTTCGGCAAGAGACCAAGGTGAATCAGTGGAAGCATTGACAAAGTTCAAGGCAACCGAATGGCCAGTATCTTGACAGCTATGGTCACGATGATTTGGCACTTTGACCAGATTTGCAAAAGGCACTTGGAGGAACCGAGGGAGCAAGAGATGTCGTGGGATATCAGCAACACGCATCTTCGCTGCAAGGCCTGCCTCAACGTGCACTGACCTACAAATGGTTTAGATTTCTAAGAACTGTGCGTTTGTGCGTGTAGTGCAATGTGGTGACGTTCAAAATTGAAGTGTCTGAACGGGTATTGGCAGAACTCGTTTGTCTGGTCTAGCAACTGTGTAAAGTGAGCCCACAATAAAAAAGCGTTGTTGTTCTGTTCCTGCCCATCTGGGAGTAACTCTGCATTCCTGATGCGTTGTAAAGGTGTCATAACAGGTTTGGGAATTGCGTAGCCACGATTCTTTCACGGTCCTTCTTGTACATCTTTCCTGTATCTGACTACTCTGTTCAGAGATCTAAATCTGGCGTACAAACTGGCGTACAAAGCTGGCGTACAAACTATTTCTTTGTTCCAGAATCTTCAGGTTTACATGAGCAAAGCTTCTCGTGAGACTTTTAGGGTAGTTAACAAAAGTAATACTGTTTTTTTACCGTATTGTAATCCAACAACCCCTGTGCCATCATGTGGCCAAACACATTCAAGGCCTCTCGCACCAAGCAAAGACTCGAAAGGATTTGACCACTGGCTCCTCTCCCAGTCTAGCCCAATGGTAATTCTTTCAAAATCGATGCCAGTATGCATCGAGATCGTCTCTTTGCTCAGTGAAGGGTGCCTTCAGTTTCCGAGGGCAGACTGGTTTGAGAAAACGAGCCGGGTGACGACGTTGTGGTAGCGGTAATGACACTCGCATCATCTCACATTAACATATTCATTCGCCTGGACTAACAGCAGCCTTGCGTCCAGAATTTCTTTTCAATTATATGGGCACTCTTGGCTGGATTTTGCCACTGGCGTTGACGTATATGTGTAAGTATCTAGATATATGAAAACGCAAGAAAAAAAATCCCGGAAAAGACTCCGGCATGCGGAATCAATTGTAGAACCTTGAGTCGTGAATGCGAGGCATTAATCACTGAGCCACGGAGAAGCATGTGCTTCAACGTTCAAACGGCAAGTTATTTATATCTACCACTTACCGCTGGTGATGGGCATCACGGGGGGAACTATCATATTTTCAGCATTACTAGCAAGATGGCACAATGAGCCCACGCCGCATCTCTCACCCGTAATTTGCCCCACAGAGAGAAGAAAGTGGATGCTCGCTCGGGCGCTCTTATCTTGCAGTAGGGAGGATCGTACGTCTTGGCTGGCCTGTGGCTTTCACCAAATGATTTCGTTTTAATTACCTGGCACACAAAGGTCACTGCAATTGTTGCACTGTCTCTGTTTGTGAAAATAGCATGCTTTTCAGACACAGCGAAGCAGCAACTGAGATGCTTACTCGTGTTCATCTGTACTTGTGAGTATGTTTTGTGCGTTATTTGTGCGTGAGAAACACTGGGAACGTTTCGATCTGCTTGCCACTCTGCACGTATCTTTCCCATTTGTTGCTATTGCGTTCATTCCTTCGCTTTTGTGGCAAAGCTGTGACTTTTTTTCTCACTTTTGCTGTTCAAGTTGTCGCTACTTATTTTTCGCGTGCTTGCTCTCTGTCCCTCTCCTTTTCAACTTCATGCTGTCGTTCCGCTCTATCAGAATCTTTGGCGTCTCCTCTGTGCTCAAGCCAGAGTCCTTGGCAACTGCTGTCGGCTTATTATAATACATCCTGTGACTCCACACCATGTTAGTAGCTTTGCACCGCAAGGTGCCACCAATCAAAATGCCTCAATTGGTGGACGTTTTTTTTTTTGTAACTTTATTGGTCACCTGCGGGTGCCCGTTCTAAGAGCTTCTCCTGCTAAATATTTCTTCCTCTGTCATGTTAGAATCTACTGTTCGACAATGTTGTATATAAACATCTTATTCTTGTCTATGGCACTTCCAGGGTTGCCAGATTCTCGAAGAGGAAAAGAGCCACAAAATTAACCAAAGTAGCCAGAACAGTAGCCAACCAGCCACCGTTATTTTATTTCGGAGCTAGAAAAGTAGCCAAATGTGATTACAGCTTAGCTAAGTTATCACTGCGTTGTGACAATTAAAAATACAAAAATGTACATCACAGGAATGTTTATTACAATTAAATAGAGTAAAAAAAAAAAGATCACGTGACTTTCTCGAGAAAGCTTTAAGACTAAAAAAATTTGTAGTAATACTGCACCTGACAGTCAAGTGTACATAATCGAGTTCACTTTTGCTAGCATGCTCCGCGGCACTGTTAATGTAGAGTGAGCAAAGTACTATGTATTTCGTAGTATATGTAGCACAGCTTTTTTTAATCACGTAATGTAGAGCTTGTAACATTTTTCAGACATACTAGTCCAAATTTGATCCTGATGATCGCAAGAAGTTCGTGTGACATTAGATTCTTTTTGTAAGAGGCACAACAGAAAACACTCGCTCCGCTTCTGTGCCAGGTCTAGAGAATATAAAAAATTTCATTGTCTTGTCTGTGATGTATTGCATAGGATTAGCACGTGATGCATCCTGATAGGTCTATATTTCGCTCCAGAATTTCATTGCTGTCATGGTGGCACTCGCAGCAACTTGACAAAGCTGCACTTGCTTTTCAATATGGGCTCGGGCCAACCAAATACATTTCTTGGCAAGGTTTTCACAGCCTTCGTCGTATTCACCCCTCAACAGATGAGGCTATGTGCAGTTTAGAAAAACAAGACAAGCTGGGCTGTTTGCATGCAAATGTCTTTATTGTGTCCATGTTGACATATCACGCAAACAACAGCTTAGACACATCCTTGTAAGAAACGCATGCAGTGCATCATGCGTGTACACAGTGATGAAAATTGAGCCTGTCATTTCTAAACAAATAAAATAGAACAGTCGACATAACAAACGTCATGGATAATAAGTGCAGCAACGTCGACAGTGAAAATATTAAAGCAGAATGAAAAATTACTTCAAAAACAGCGGGACACTTGTGCTTTGCCCAAGGCTTCTAAAAGCGGTGCGCATTCACTTTTGGCCATCGTTTGCCTAGGGTAGTAGCACTTATACAGCTCAGAGCATTAACACATGAGGTGGATAGTGGCTAGAAAGCCTGAACGAGTTTCCCACCAGCTAAGTATGTTACATTACTGGCTAACATATATGAGTTTCATTAATAATGTAAAAACCATGGCGGCCGGGGAGCATTTTCGGCCTATGTAATTGCTTCCGGTATACTGAGTAAAAAAATGTAAATACACTCAGCATTACTGAGTGATGGGTTTAGTGTATATTAGCTGTTGATTTCAGTGCCAGAATAATAACGAAAAAGTAGCCAAGCAGCCAACATCATTTTTTTTGTCACCGCGGCCTCTTAAAGTAGCCAATCTGGTGTAGAGTAGACAAAACTTGCAACCCTAGTCTCTTCCCTTGTTGCTAGACTCGCAAACCTTTACACATGGGGCATGTCACAATCTGGTAAGGTAAATAAATGTGTGCTTTCTT
This sequence comes from Rhipicephalus annulatus, assembly GCA_013436015.1. Lineage (NCBI taxonomy): Eukaryota > Metazoa > Arthropoda > Arachnida > Ixodida > Ixodidae > Rhipicephalus > Rhipicephalus annulatus. The sequence continues at coordinate 180,536 of WOVY01010731.1, forward strand.
GGTGCTCAAGTACCTTGTGTGTTGCTCCTTTATGCTACGGTTAGTGCATCAGTAATCTGCATTTAGTAGGCTATTTGTATAGGCTATTATTCTTTATGATAAAGCAGGCTTGTATGAGTGATTAATGTATGTGTTGTGAATTTGGCTCACGTTTTTCTCGTACCTGCAGTGGCAGCCAATCCTGAAGTACCTCTCACAGTCGACCACTTCACGTTTGTTCGCACGCCCATCTACAGGCCGCCGCTAGAGCTTGTGCGGAAGGCGGCTCCTCGTGGCAATGCAATGCCAGTCCCTGAAACTGCAGTTGCATTGGCTGCAGAGAGCAAGAGGGTAAGATATTTTATACCTCTCATGAAATAAGACACATCTCACATTACTGTGTATGTATGCAGATTTATGATCACGATTGATATGAATTTTCATCTGATGTGAATTAAAGTACTTCCTGGTGCAAGAAAATTCACCGAAAATAATAGTATTGCCTAAAGCGACTTTTGAGCACTGCTTCAAGTTGTGGTGACACTAACTACTACGTTTGAAATTTTTGCTATCTACATTTGTAGCATTGTAACATCTGTTGCAAATTGCCACAGCAACTGCCAGCACTCGAATGCTACACACACCACTCTGTGCAGTGCAGGCGTTGTGAACCACGCAAAACACTGACAGCCCCTTCACATGTGAAGCCAGCCGCAGTGCATGTGCAAGCCCTGCATGCGCACGAGCTCCGACCGACGAGCCAGCACATGTGAGGGAGGAATAAAGCGCGGTTAGACGCCAGTGGCTCGTGATTTCGACAGACTTGGTGTCTACCCTCTTTAGTTTTCATTTGCCCCTTTTATTCTTGTTTGCTCTATTGGTTACGCTGCCGACACAAGCTGCAAGGCGGCTTAATGCAAGAACAACGTTAAGAGCTGTGCCCTAACACATTGCGTACTAAATAGCTGTTCTAAATGCATTGTTGCACCACCTCAATTTATGCAACTGCGTGACCTGCAACTGCTGCAGTGTTTTAGCCTACAAAATAGGACTCTCCATAATAATCAATCTTTCCTAGTTTTTTTTTTTTTTCAGTAATCAGTGCCACGTCAAAGGACGAGCACGCTGATAGTTGCAATCACAGTTGCTGGTAATCTGTTCAACCGTGAAGTGTGTTGGCTTTGATAGGTGCCTTATTAAATTGTACAGGGTCAGTGCTGATGTTGCATTATTTTTATAATGAGCTCATCTGCTTGTGTCCCGCGCGTAATTTTAACAGAACAGTCTGAATCAATCGTGAAGTTTCAAACAATGTGGCATGGTCTTCAACAAGTGCTGATAGCAGTTTTTATGGTTCAAACCTGATCAAACATAATGGAATAAGTGCATGTGGCAATATAAAGGCCAAGCGCAATAAGATTGCACTTCACATACTATGTGCACCTTCTCTTAGTACAAGAAAGCTAGCCACATTATACATTCAGTGTTGCATGGTGATAGAATATTATCCCTCCTACGCCACCGCAATTTCGATGAATGACCGTTCTTTTGGATCAACTGTCCTACCTCAAATGTAACCTTCAGGAGAATGTTGAGCTGTGGCACCTGCTTATCCCTCCAGGACTGCCACGAAACAGAGGTACAATAAGACAGAGAAAGAAGCTTTGGTGGTGGCAAGGACAATGTGTAGGTTTAACGAGTTTGTGTACCATAAGCTTTCTTGTGCGTGCACTGAAACTGTCGTGTGTGCCATAAACGAACCATCAAATTACTTGGTTTAGCAAAATAGGACTTGAAATGCGCTCTCCTCGTATCCAAAAATAGTGAACAAGCACTGATAGCAGTTTTTGTGATTCAAACCTGATCAAACATAATAAGAAAAAAGAAAAACTGTTAGTCCATGGTCGTCAGATGCAGGCAGTGTGCACCCAGCAGAGCCACTTATTTCCATACCTTTGCTGTTTCACCTATGGGAGGTTCTGGGTATGAACCTCTTCACAGTGAAAAGCAAACATTTCTGCTCGTTTTTTTTTTTCATACATGATCAAACCATTTGCAGACTCCTTTTGTTTCATTCTTGTAACCATTAGCGTGTCCAAGCAGACGTTCAAAGTCAGATTCATTAGAACATAGTGGTCTTTTTGTAGGGTGGCACAGCAGCGGAGTGTTTTAGTAGGGCTGGGGCAGCGAAGCAGAGATGTGCATGTGTAATGTAGCAGATGGAACATGAGTTTGTTAGTGTCACTTCTTTGCTACTCCATGTGACGATGCTACCATGATATGCTTTTTCTTGTTCCTCAGAGAGTTTTGTGACTTGGACGTGGCTGTGGCTATACGTTTCCATGGCAGAAGTGAACACCGAACAGACCGACAGTACAAGTTCTCTAGATCAGAACCTTCCTGAACAACACAATGAGCCCTCCTGCTCAGCCATTGCTGTTCATCGCCTTCAGGACTGGGACCAGCATTCATTGACGTGGTTTTTTATAGCAGAATCACAATTTCAAGTTGCTGGTATTTATTCCGAAGCTAGGAAGTTTCACTATACTATTGTGGCATTCTTGCCCACCGCTACTGACTAAGTAACAAATATATTAAGCAACCCGCTGTGTGTGAATGCCTATGATGATCTCAAGGAAATCCTGCTACAGCCCACAGCAGTTTCATAGCGTGCTCGCATACAGCAACTTCTGTGTGCGGAAGAACTCTGCAACCAATGCCCCAGTTAACTTCTTTCCAATGTGTAGCAGCTGCTTCGAAACAATGCAAGATTCATCGATGAGGCACTGTTATGCAAGTTGTTTTAACCGACCAACATGTAGGTGTCACTGATGACAGCTTCTACTATGGACCTGATTGGACTTGCCACGTTGGCTGACAAGGTGATAAAAGTAGCCACCAATGTCAGCCATCACAACCATGACAATAACTACTGGTCACAGTACAACTACGCTGCGAACGCTGCAGTCTTTTTTATCAGCACAAATGCCACTTGACACCGTGTATGAGCATCTCGAGTGCATTGTCTCTGCTGCCGGGTATTGCCATGCATCACCTCATCTTTTATGCCACCAAAGTTTCAGCAAGCGGAGATGTACATCCCTCAGCTGTAATCTGTTGCCAACACCTGGGGTCTGCTACTATCATTGTCATTTTGGTAACAGCGCTCATCACTGCTGGCATCTGTATCTGTGGATGGAAAAAAAAGCTGGCCGACCTGATCGCAACAAGTGGTTCAGCTAAGCACATCATTCGCCTCTTCTACTTCATGGACAGAGCCACAGGACGATTTCTAGTTGACCCAGGAGCAGACATAAGCAATATTCCTGCTCGATGCTCCTTCTGAAAAATTATATTTTGTCGTTTTTGCAAGTCCTCAACTGTATGAAGATTCCAGTTTGCACAACACGATTCTTCATGCTCAATCTTGGCCTGCTACGAGTGTTTCGCTAGATTTTCTTGGTGGCAGATGTCTGTAGCACCCTCATCACAGCTGATTTCTTGCACCACTATGGGCTCCTTGTCGACGTGACGAAGCATCGTCTTATTAATTTTGTTACCCACCTGACCATTATAGGTGCCCCTGCAACAACCACATCGCTGATCTTGGCCATATCATCTATGCTGGAATACCTTTCGCTGAGCTCCACCGTGAGTTTTCCACCCTGACACGCCAGCTGCACTGAATGCAACCAGTCCAACATGACATTTGTCACCACATCAATAAACCCTCCAGTCTACTTTCGACCTCAGCATTTGTCCCCCCGAGAAACTCAAGGTTGCTTGCACGGAGTTTGAGCAAGTTTGAGAAAACGGTCGAATGACACATTCGACCGTTTTCCAACAAATAGCCAACTTTATTGCATACATTATTTAGCTAAAGAGTCTGAAGATGGATATCCATGTGGCGATTACCAGGGGCTCAACAACATCACGGTTTTTGATTCCTGCCCCCTTTCGAATATCCAGGGCTTCACGGTAGTGCTGCATGGCACGGCAGTTTTCTCTAAGGACGATCTTGTTCACGTTTATCATTGGCTGCCACTCGCCAAGGAAGACATTCCTGAAGACCACCATCCCACACCTTTCAGTCTCTTCGAATTCCTTTGCATGCCCCTCAGCCTATAGAATTCTGGCCAGCATTTTATCCAGTATTTCATCGAGAACCTCCTTTTCACAAATCCTTCTGTTGAAGAACATGTTCAACATGTATGTTTGATATTCTCCTGCCTTGCCAGCCAAGGAATTATCATCGTCACCAAAAGGGAATTTAGTCGACAGAAACTTGAGTTCCTTGGACACGTAGTTAGAACGAACGGCATTCCACCACTGCTGCTCGAAATTCGCATCATCGGAGATTTTCCGCAACCTACTACGATGACCAATCTTCACCAATTTCTCAGGTTTGTCAATACTATTGATGATTTATGCCCAGTTGTGCGCAACTTGTGGCCCTTCTAGACGTTCTGCTAAGCTCCAAACGAAAGTAATCACTTCAGTGGACTCTAGAGGCTGCCCAAGCATTCAGAAGAATGAAGTCTGCCCTCGCCAGTGCAACACTGCTGAAACATTCGAAACCAAATGCGCTGGCTGCTATCATGACAGCCGCCTCGAACAATGCTGTTGGCATCGTTTTACAACAATTCATCAATGATACATCGCATCCACTCGCTTTATTTTTATAAAAGTGAAGGCTGCACAGAGCCATTATAGCATTTTCAGCCACAAACAACTAGCCATGTACTAGGCTGTCCGGCACTTCCTAATAAGTCATCAGTTTAGTGTCTTGACCGAGCGTAAACCCCCTTGTGCTTGGGTGAACCAATCGGTGTCCTGGTACTCGCCTCGCAAGAAACGACATCTCTCCCACATCTCTGAGTTTACATTGTTTCGTTATGTCAAAAGCACTGACAACATTCCTGCAAATGTTGTGAGCCATGTCAATGCAGTCTCCACACTAACTGCAGAGCCTTTCGTCATTGATCTTGGCCTACTCGCCACTCACCTGCATGTCAGCACTGAACTATATGCCCTGGGAAATTTGTCAGCATCCCTGAAACTGGGGCATGGGGCTTTGATTTCAGATGGTACATCTGTAGTGTGCGATACTTCTACCGGCACTCCCTGGCCTTTTATCCCGGTACGGCTTTGAAGATGCCTGTTCAATGCTGGACATAGTCTGTCGCATCTCGGAATTCACGCGACTTGGAAGCTAATTTCGAGTTGCTACGTTTGGCCTCAACTAAATGCGCAAGTTCGCAACTGGGTATGCTGCTATTTGTCGTGTCAACGCTCGAAGATCAAGCCCCATCTCGTCCCTCCAGCAAAGTTCTTCCTTTCAACAGACACGCATTTTGACACTGTGCACTTGGACCTCATCGGCCCTCTCTCACCTTCCAAGGGCTACAGCTGTGTACTTATATGCATCAGCCGCTACACAAGGTGACCAGAAGATACACCTATCGCTGACACATGTATCAGCGCCCTCAATTGCAGGTGCTTTCGTGTGGACATGGATTTCAAGTTTCAGCTGCCTATCTACTCTAGTCACTCATTGTGGTCGATAGTTGGATTTAGTGCTCTTGAACAAATTCCTCAAACTATCCAGAACGACACACCTTCGCACGATCTCTCTCCACCCATAAACAAATGGATTCATCAAACATTTCTATGGGCATCTAAGTTTCTCCCACATGGCCCATGGATTACCAAAGAAATGCGTCATGCAACTGCCATTTGCATCTCTTGGCATTAGAATTGCCATCAAAAGTGACCTGGGCTCTTCATGCGCAGAGCTGGTCTATGGCAGGTTGCTGTGCCTGCCACACACCTTCTTTGATGCCTCTGCCAAGAAGACTTTGCCACTAGCTGGAAACTGTTTCCAAACTGCAAAACATCTTCCAGCAGATACATTCCTTGCCTACATGCCCCCATGAATCTAGAGCTCCTTTCGTGTCGCCACAGCTCACCTCTGCTACGCATGTTTTGTGCACAACTTTGCTGTGTGGAAGCCTTTACAACCATACTTCTCCGCATCTTATCGAGTTCTAAAGCATCGCTCATAGACATTAGTTGTCAACATCAACGGCTGGCCTGACACAATTGCTCTTGAACATCTCAAGCCTGTCTACTTCGAAGCAACACTGTTATCGTCCTCACCATCATGTGGTCTAACGCTACTGCAGCCGGTATCACTGTCTTCTTAAGCAAAAACCATGACAGACCATGTCTTGGGTATCGATGCTTCATCAGATTTTCGTTCTCTCTAGGAGGGAGCTTTCAGTAGCGGTAGCATTATTGGCATCGCATAGAAGAAGACTGTGATGCACACTCTTGCACGAGGCAGGTTCCACTGGCACAGGCCTGCGTGCGGGAGTCAGTCATCGAAATACTTCTGATCACAGAGATTGTGTCGGGCTCTCTTTCTCTGCTAATGCCAAGACTTCGCCTGTCTGCGAGGCCGCTCATTGCCACAGTACATTTAGAGGGGGAAAAACTGTTGTATCACTACCCCTATCACCATCACTAGATAGGAGCGTGACCAACTAAGCGTGTGCTGCGAAAGCTTTGAGCGATCTTGGGTTTAACTTCGTCAGTGCTGATTTAGAATATAGAATGTTCCCTAAATGTATGACTGACTTTCCAATACTAACCTATGTAGCCAATGCATGGAGAATAACCAAAAAGAAGCAGGAAAATATGAAGTTTTAGGCTTGACGTTTAAACCATAGAAGAAGAACCAACTGCAAGTAACTGAGTGGTGGACCAAAGAACAAAAACAGTTGAGAATTGCACTTGGTTAGATGATAAGCTGAAAGCTTTGTAGCAAGTTGAAACTGGTGAGCTCAATTAGTGATACCTTTGTGAACAGGAAATGTGCTTATGATTGCAGACTGCCAGCGTACCATGTGAGCTTGGACAACACCATGCAAGTGTAGACAACACGACTGGACGTAGAGTGGCACGCAAGCGTCTTTGCTGTTGTGAGGAGCAGTGTAGCGGCTCCAAGCAGCTACGCTCATCAGAGAATACGCAGTTGCAATCTTCATTCCGGCATGACCATGCCCTGCCAGCTGGTGAAACAAGTACGCACAGGTTCTTCTTTTTTCTGCAAAGCTGGGTCGTGAATTGACTAGATAAGAGATAAAGTGCTCGTGCAGATATATCCTGTACTTCCCTCCAGACAATATTAGGTGGCATTCTTGACAATATTTGCATTGTAGAGTAGAGCATATAACACAGAGAGACAAGGGTGATGACTCACAACAGTGTGTCTCTGTGCATTATTTGCGCTATTCTACAAAGCGTTCGTACCAACTAGCTCGGCTGTCTTTAATGCTGCATTTCTTGACAAGTAGATGACCAGATTGATGTGTGGATGCACTTTACTACCTCTACTGACTGGTTCTTCATCTGTCTTTCTTTTATTATTTGTTTCTTTTTCGGGTATCTTGGCCTAATTTCCGATGATTTTCGTGGCTAATTTAATGTAACATTTTTCATTGAAACATGTTGGGCTACATATGAAGTACATTGCTAACATACTGGGTGGTTCTATGTTTTGGCAATGAAGTTTTCTTCATAAAAACTTCAGCAGTCATATTCCAGAGGCGGAAGTGCTGCGCCAATTGTGCCATTCTGCGCCAATTCGAACTGCTGCATCACACTGCGCATGAATGGCAATTTCCGCAATAATTGTCAGTTCGAAGTGTAAACCGCCAAGTCTAGCCAATTATTATAATTGACCGAGCAACAACGGCTACACAAAGGACACAAACGCTTCCTCATCTAGTGATAGTTCGATGGTTTCATTAATTCGATTCACTTCATACATGTGGCTTGGTAGTGCTTGTCTTACAGCTGTCCTCGCCGTAGTTTTTCCGCAAAAGTAGTGGCACCAATCTGAGTAACTGTCAGTTATCTTAATGAGAACTAACAGACCATTATGCCAAAGAAAGTATACGCATAATTATAATGTAAATGTGAATAAGGAAAAGTGGATGAAAAGATAACTTGCGGTGGGCAGGAAGCAAACCTGCTACCTTCGAATAATGCGTTCTATGCTCTACCAACTGAGCTACCGCAGTGGCTATGCTCCCATCCAGTTTATTGGGTATGTATGAGCATTAAATGGGGAGAGTTAGTCAGTGCTGCCTGTTGCCATCGTGGTGAGTGTGGAACACTCATTGTTTCCCTATTGGCGTCACGTAGCACATGACATAATACAGTAAAACATTGACATAATACAGTAATACAGTAAAACCTTGATAATTTGTACCAGGCGGGAACGTGGCATGATCATGAAATTAAACAGCAGTGCACCTTAACAAATACAAAGGTGGTTCTTGTGACACGTGCCAGCACCACCAATAACAAATACAGTAACAAAGTACCCACCAGAAAGTCTTTTCTTTCTTTTTGCCAAGTGTGAAAAAATACTCGACTGACCCTCTCGCACCATCATTCCACAGCGTGCAGTGGCTACGCCAAGGAGCATTTCGAAACTTTGACAGGGTCCGAGATACGCAGCAACTGAGGTAGCGACAGCATGGGCACTGTCGGCTTTCTGTAATAAATTTCTCTACTGCGATCTGATAATTAGCAAGAACTGACAGTTTCATTGCAATACGAACCGCTCCTGTGGACATGATCATTTTCTGGTTAGTTGGGTGTAGCGCGGCACTTCAGCGCGTCAAATCCGCCCGTGCACGCGGATTTGACGTGTGAATTGCTTGTCCCCACTTTGCTACAGACCGAGCACAGATGAGCATAGTGTGTTTAATTAATGTTGGGATAACATCCTTCCCCTAAGAAAAGTGCTCCGTGATTATCTGGCGGTTATGAAAACAACAGATAAGCATCGCTTATCCTTGTTATCTCCAAGTTATTTCTCTTTTAGCTGTGATGTTTAATGACTGAAACACGCACACATTTGTGTGTGGTAAGATTGGTAAGCTTATTAATACTGAAGTCAAAACCATTGGAATTATTTTTACCAGCAATAATTTGGATTGACACTGATATTCGACCTTGGAAAGCTACTCTGAAACTAACTTTCACTGCTCCGAAACATCTTTTACTGCTCTGAACCGGCTCTAAAGGTATTCTTTTATTGCGCCAAAGCTGCTCCAAAACACATAAGTCCACTTTCACCCCTGTATTCTTGCAGTAGTTCATGAACACAGTCTACTTTAGGGCATTAGTACCCTACCACAACTAAAATGACAATGAAGTAGCTAATTTAAGAACTCCTTGACTTCTTTGTTATTAGCTTTGGGGCAGGGGCTTATGCTAGGAATCATGATTCAATGCGGCACATTAGACAATGACTTAAAAAACATTGAAAGAATGAGAGCAACACTTTGTACTCTTGTTGTTTCGGCATCTTCTTAATTATTGTCAATTATTGTGAATTCTAGGTTGTCTAGTGTTGGCAAGTAGCCTGAAAGTAGAAACCGCCTAATTTTTGCGTGTGACCAGTAGTGTATATCTGTTCCTTTCCTGACGTCTGACAGACAGAAAACTCTAATGCCTGTTAAAAAGAAGCAGCACTGCAATGTCTTGTGAAAGATAGAAGTGGGGCATGCTACGTAACATGGACTGAAGAAGAGAAGAACAGTGTTATTCTCTTCTCAAGTCCCTGTTATATACTGCCCCACACTTCTATCTTTCACAATGAACTGCTACCAACTAGCCCAAATGGCTGTTTTGTTACAATGTCTGATTTTTTGCTAACTCAATCCTTAGCCTCGTTGAGGTCTTCGAGACAAATATAGAACACTTGTGGCAATGGCTTTACAGCCAAACAGAGGGAACTTCCCATGAGCATAAAGTCCATGGATTAGAAGTACTACTAAATGACGTGAAGGCTCTGCGTACTGCCTAACATCATGGACTTTTCAGAAGCACCGACATGTGTTAAGGTCAAATTCAATGACACAGTCATAATAATATATGGTAGTGCAGACAAAGGACACGGACAAGAGAAGGCACAGCTACATTATTATTTATATTTCATAGAAGTGAAAGGCCTCCTTCCCTATTTGACGTACTGTATTTACTTGCGTAATGAACCCACTTGCATAATGAACCTACCTCTTATCTCGCTCCTTGAAAAAATAAAATAAAGATTTGTTTTATGTATCTCTTCATATTACAGTCGAAACCCACTACAACGAATGCAATTTCAAAGAAATTTTCATTATAATGAAAAAATTCACAATTTCCCGTCAGCAGTTCATAGGAGTCAACACAATAATATCTTTGCCACAATGAACACTTTTTCTTCTGCTGTCCTGCTTGAACAAAATTTCACGATGCAATTTCAGGCTCAGATATTTATTGCGATGCAATAAACACAATCTTTAACATTTTGATGCATTTTCGGAACCTGAAAATGCATCGACGAAGTCTAAAACACGCGTTGGCACCACCAGAAACTGCCGCTGTTCAGCAAGCATTGGCGCCGCTATTGCTCGATAGTGATGGTGATGAGGCTGCCCTGCTTTTGCCACTGGCTTGACTTTGAGCCGCAGACGATAAGAGGCTGAAACTCAGTCACTGAGTCGTGAAGAATGGTTTCTTTCACCCAGCCAGAGGGCACGCAGATGGTGAGTGAAACCGCAGAACGATGCCTTTTTCGATTCCGATGCTTATGATAATGTTAGCACTTGGCCACTGTGGTAACTAATCAGAGCGGCTGTTCGTCCGCATTACCAACAAAATCGGCTAGCAGCGAGTGGTAGATGATAAGAATGGCATAGAATATGGCAAAAGCCACCACTCACGATACTCTGCCTCCATCTCAGCGTTGTTGGATAAGACGGCTGACAGCTGCTGGTGTTTACGTGTTAATGCAACTGTGGTTCGTTAACGAAAGCAGTTGAAAGCGTTGTTTCAGCGTGCTTTTCACCATGGCCTCGCTATGCATGAGTGAGAATCGCGTCGTGACACTGCTGGAAAAGAATAGGAAGCAGCAGGACACTTTAATTTTTAGAATAAATGTCCCTTTGTTTTGCTAGCTCAGAGCAGCTTTATTTTTTCAATTTCACTACAACAAACTTTTTCCGTGCCCCGTCAGTTTTGTGTAACGGGGTAGGACTGTATTTTTGTGTGATGGTCAGTGCCGTTGACGATCTAAACAAATGAAATGTTAATTCACAAAATAACAATGCAATAAAATTTTGAAAATAGCTAGGCAACCATGCTAAACACTTGTGAGCAGCGCGAACCTTGTCAATCAAAATTTAAAAGTCGTGCCTTTCGCGGTAGAGCGCCATTTGTCAAATGCAGGAGAAACCTTTTTGCTTATAGTGCCATGCAAGCACAGCGGCACGAAAACAAAGCAAGAAACAAAGCGTATGGCCTCCGAGATGATGAGCGCACCCTGCGCGCTCGCCATCTAGGAGGCCATGCAAAGCGCAACCGTGACGGCACGTTGTGCACCCGCAACGTTAGGGCATCACCATCTGTTGCTGCATTTTTTTTGTCGGGTTTGTCGTAGTGAATTTATTTAGATACCTGCTGCGCAGGACGCGTTCAACCGGTACGCTATAGCTACACGGCTGCATGAGCTGGAGCATAGGAACTGAGTGTTGGATACCTACTGCGCAGGGCGCAATTCAGCCGCTACACTATAGCTACATGGCTGTATGCGCTGGAGCATAGGAACTGAGCGGCTGGACCATATGTATATTTAGGAAACTCTATGAGCAGGGGGACACAATTTCCCCAATGCTATTTACCGCGTGCTTACAGGAAGTTTTCAGAAGCCTAGAATGGGAACAGTTAGGGATACGAGTTATTGGAGAATACCTTAGTAACCTGCGCTTCGCCGATGACATTGCATTGCTGAGTAACTCAGGGGACGAATTGCAACTCATGATTAAGGAGTTAGACAAGGAGAGCAGAAAGGTGGGTATTATTGGTCTTAAAATTAATCTTCAGAAAACGAAAGTGATGTACAACAACCTCGGAAAGGAGCAGCGCTTCGAGATAGGTAATACTGCACTTGAAGTTGTAAAAGACTATGTCTACTTAATGCAGGTAATAACCGCAGAGCCGAACCACGAGATTGAAGTAACTAGAAGAGTAAGAATGGGTAGGAGCACATTCGGAAAGCACTCCCAAATTATGACAGGTAGATTGCCACTATTCCCTCAAGAGGAAAGTATATAACAGCTCTATCTTGCCAGTACTTAGCTACGGAGCAGAAACCTGGAGACTTACAAAGAGGGTTCAGCTTACATTGAGGACGACGCAACGAGCAATGGAAAGAAAAATGGTAGGCGTAACCTTAAGAGACAAGAAGAGAGCAGAGTGGATTAGGGGACAAACGGGGGTTAAGGATATCATAGTTGAAATAAAGAAGAGGAAATGGACATGGACCGGGCATGTAGCGCGTAGACAGGACAATTCGCTGGTCATTAAGGGCAACTAACTGGATTCCCAGAGAAGGGAAGCGGGTTAGGGGTAGACAGAAGGTTAGTGGGCAGATGAGATTAAGAAGTTTGCGGGTATAAATTGGCAGCAGCAAGCACAGGACCGAGTTAACTGGCGTAACATGGGAGACGCCTTTGTCCTGCAGTGGACGTAGTCAGGCTGATGATGATGATGATGATGATGAGCTGGAGGACACTTTGGTGCTGATCCGTGCCCGTTCCTTACGGGAGAAAACAGGAAGAGCTTTGGGCTACAAAAATGATTCGTCAGCAGGTTTCGCGGCCCAATACAATCATGCGAAATTTTCAGTGTTATAACTCCCGCGACTTTTTTCTCCCGTGTAATGAACCCTCCCCCCAAATTGGCGTCAACTTTTCTGAAAAAAAAAAAAAATGTGGATTTATTGCGCGAGTAAATACGGTACTTCCTGATCTAAAGAAATAATTAGAACACGGCTAGTCATTTTATTTAATGAAGGTTCTGCTGTATAGAAATTGGTAATGAGCAATGTTGGATAAATTATTTTGGTATTACATGTGTTTTGTTTTGCAGACGTATTGCTTGCTGCTGCTGTCTTTTTGCGTAGCCTTCCTTTTTTTGTTTGTTCAATTTTGCGTTTGCTCACTGACACCGTTTTATCACCCAGGGTTGGCCAACAAACACTTTCGGAAACGCCACGGGCTGCAGAAAGTGGCGACCGAGCTGCCTGGGGAACAATTGAGACACGCTGCCAAAGTGGACAATGTACAGGCAACTTCCCCCAAAAAGCTCAGTGGAAGTCTGGTGGCAGCCTCCAATAACAAGTCTCCCCCAAGAAAAGTTACAGACACACAGCCTAGCAATCTAAAGTCAGCTTCTCCTCCCCGAAAGCAGGTTTGTTCACCTCAAGTCTTCCCCATCTGATGAGGACAAAGTTATAAAGACAGGGCCTTCATCATCAAGCAAGGACAGTGTTGTTATCGAGGATGGCGCAGCAAATGACTCAGTAGAGATATTGGAAGAGGTTGTGGCAGCAAGCAGCATGTCCTCTCAGGGAAAGCCATTGAAACAGTTCCGGATATCGAAACATTTGCAGGCAACCTCCCCTATACCAGAGCCTTCTGCAGTCACACTTGTAAGCTCAAGTTCAAAGCGCCCAGTGGTGGTGGTGAGGGATTTTCTCAAAGGTGGCGAACTGTCTGACCTTTCGCCGGGAGAAGACAAAAGAACGCCACCTAAAGAGGCAACTCCAGTCACACCTCATGTGCGCAGCGACTACTGGCAGAACACGGCTGCCTGGGACATCTACAAGGTTCTGAAAGCGAGACAGAATGGCTCGACGCCAGGGAACCGAGACAAGTCGCCGGTGGCAGTGGAAGTGTGCTTGACTGACATTTCGACGGACCGAGCCGTATTGGATGAGGATGTGGCCCAAGCCAGCCAGGCTCCCCCTGTTCAGTGCCTTCCAAGTGTTGTACAGAGCAAACAACCAGCATTCATCGAAGCAAGCTCGTGAGTTTTTTTTCTTTCATTAGTTTATGGTTAAACCGGTTTATAATATATAAACTCGAAAGTGCCGCGATAAATGGTCGTTGTATCAGTAGTTCATTGTATATGGACCCTTTCTTCTATGTCCAATAAGTTGGTAAACCGTTTTTTTTTTGGTGTATTTTTCTTCTAAAGTGCAAACAATACCTCTTCTGGCAAGTTAGGCCTTTTCGGGTGTTAAACAACGCCCGTTTGCTGATGAGTGAATTCAAGCACGCTCAAAGTGAACTCACACCGTTCCACTGAAGCATGCTACCGCCACATCGAACTAATTATCCCTGGCCAGTTTCGTGTATCACGTCGCTTACTCGGATCTCGCCGTCGCATGCCAGTTCTTTTGCATTCCTATGTATGCACCCGTTTGTGCTTTCTTCGCGCATGCTTCACTCGGGATCGTGCTCGGGTGCAGTGAGTAGCCTGTTCGTTTAACACAACAAAGAATTTTGCGAGCAATGCATGCAAGTGGCTTCGCACGATGAGGCGGCACTGAACTTGCCGAGCTGCTCTCTTCAGAGTGCTCTGCCGAGCAGCTCTCTGCAGAGTACTGTGGTAAGCTTGCCCGGTGATGAGTCAAAATGATCGCTACCGGCCACCCGCCATCGCTCTTTTCTGATGCTTATTCGTTAAGACACCACCGCAACCTCGCTGAAATAATTCATCACTAATGTTATCACTAATTGACCGGTCTCAGCCATTACTGAAAGGTGAAAACCTTTTGCGGCACATTGCAGTGTCAGGAAGTTTAGCGTCGCCGCACTTAACTTTTATGGTACGAAAGTTAGCGCTTCTTCTGTTCGAAGGCATCGTCCGCTGTCGAGATGCCGAGAACAGCGTCAGAAAAGTTTGCCGTGCAAAAGCTGACCGGAAGTTTTCATGCTGTCTTTATTTCGTCTTTTTTTTTTCTCTCACTTTCATTCTGCCGGTGAAGAAACGCCCGGAAAGAGTGACGCTCGCAACATCCGAAATCAGCGTGTGGTACTCGGTGCTGTTTATGTTTTCTTCATCACAACTAAACTGCAGTGAGGCACACGCGAGCACACGCCTATCATATGCTTTAGAATGCCTGTTTTAACATTTTTTTTTTCGCTTCGCATGCGCCATAGTTTTGCCGCAACCTAACGGTAAGGTTCGTTGTATGAGTAGGAAGGAGACTTTAAAAAATGTTTGCTGTATGTGTACTCAGTTTCACAGGGTAACATAAGATCGTAATTACACCGAAATATAGTCGTTATAACCAACTAATAGTTATATCTGGGATCGCTATAGACGAGAGCACGCCTATCTCGCACCCAGGCGTTTTCGCGGGTATATCCTCGTTCCCAGAGACGCCGTAATTTGTTTGCAACTGCCAAGGCGTGCCTCGCTAGCAAGGCAAGTTGTGGCTCTGGGAGTTTAAAAAGCGAAAACGTGCCTGTTCGCACTGCGCCCGCTTATAAAATATCATCTGGGCACCACTGCGTTGTCATTTGATGCGAGAACAACCAGTGCAAGAGGAATAGATTGCTGAGCACAGCCTGTGATGTTCACAGCGCATCGCAAGAATCGTGCCAGTGTGGTGTTTAGCGATTGCACAGATTTCCGTCCACAACGACAAACGCTCAGCTCCGCCGCCGTAGGATATAATCGCAATATACAGGAAAGACTACGAGCCCAGTAAGGTGTTGATTTAATTGATTGATATGTGGGATTTAACGTCCCAAAACCACCAGCCCAGTAAGGTGTACGAGTAAGCATACTTAATCTATATGTGGTTTCAGCTGGCGTCACCGTAGCATTTTAAAATCTTGTTCTGGCTGGCACTTTTGCACCGTGTTTGTGTTTAGACTGCCCGGCAGGGCCGGCAATTGATACACATGCGGTGCATGAGCGTAAGTAGGAGCCAGATTGTAGCGCTATCATTTACGACGGCTTACAGCGCAAATTATGCCTTGTCATAGCCAAGGCAGGCCGCAGTGCTGGTCGCGTTTCTTTCAGAAGTAGGATAATACGCAAGCTGAACAAGTTGCTTCCGCAGCCTGCAATGCATGGGCTGCAGACATTCCGGACTGTCGAGGAAGGTCTTCTCGGCGTTTCACATGAAATCAGCACAAAATTCCAGAAAAGGAACAGCGCGAAACATGCTTACGATCGGACTCGGGTTGTGAAGTTTAGTGTTTGATTTGCAGAGCGTCTGCTCGCTTGGCAGTTGAGGGTGTTGCTTCGCTGTGCTTGCAACAGATGGCGCCACGCACTTTTCAATATGGCAGCAAGCACTGAGCTCGCTGTGTTCTGGTGTATAAGTGAGTTGTAGTGTATCAACCAGCCTCTTTTGATTGACATCTTTTCAATACTTGGGTGAACTTCGTCATTGTTCGCACTTCAGTAATCTTTTTTTTTTGTACACATTAGAGCCAAATTATATTACCCTAAACGTTAGTGACGATAACTGTCCAACACAAGAAACCTTTCTTTATGTAGTATATTATCATCGTTATCAGTACCAACCTGTTGTAGGTTTGTTGCAGGACGAAGGACAGTCTCAATGATCTTAAGCTTGCAGTTTCTTACTCTACATCACTCTCTGCTGTTTCGGCTGCGTTTTTCATTCCTTGGTACCCATCCTATTGGTTTTAAAGGGGCCCTGCGACTATATGGTAAACGAAGTACAGTGGACTCCCAATAAGCGAAACTCGCTTAAACGAAAATGCCTCATTAACGGAACTAAATGGGCCTATATGACTGGATTCCAATGTGTTGCGCAGTAAAATTCATCGGTTAATTGAAACAGTGCTTATTGGTACAAACAGCACAAACTCTAAACAGTGCTTATTGGTACAAACGGCACAAACTCTAAACACAGCGCAGACTTGTTCATGCCAAAGGTAGTCTCACAACCATGAAAACACCTCGAGATCGAGACAAGCTAATCCAGTAGTCATTCTCGCTTATGGCTGTGGGAGCAGAGTCGGCAAGCCAGTTGTGTGTTCGGCCTATTTGTGCGGCTAAGTGCGGTGGATCATGGTGTTATTTTAGCCCAATGGAAAGAAAGTGTTCGCACCATGCACTCTTGCTTGAAAAAAAGCTGCAAATTCTTCAGGAGCTCGATCGAAGTAGCCTGCCTAAGATGGAGGTGGCGGAAAAATATATCCCGGAAATCGACGCTGTCGCGGATCTGGAAAGACGGAGAAATGATTGAAGGCACTGTTAGAACAAGACCTTTCTAAATGGATACGGATGGCGCCTTATGAACAAATAGAAAAAGTTCTTTTTCTGCGGTTCAAGGGTGCACGGAGTTCCGATTTGCCCATAAGTGGAGGAATTCTCAAGCAGAAAGCTCGAGAGATCGCCATGCAAACAGGTGTTAAGAACATTGTCCTAAACGACGGATGGCTCAGCCGCTTCAAAACACGCCATGGCCTAGTCTTCAAAGCAATCTCAGGTGAGAGTGGTGCAGTGAACAGGGACATTTGCACCGACTTGGCAACAGGGGCGATTAAGGAAATTTTGATGAGGTTTGAGCCTTGAGACGTCTTCACCGTCGACGAGATGGCTCTTTTTTATGAGGCGTGTCTATCAAAAACTCTCACCTTCAAAGGCGAAGCCAGTAAGAAAATGCAGTAAAGATCGTATCACTGTGCTGGTGAGTGCAAACATGGCAGAAGATGAGCAATTGAAGCTGTTGGTAATAGGAAAATTAAGGCACCCAAGTTGTTTAAGATGCGTTCGACACCTTCCCATTGTGTACCATGGCAACGAAAGAGCGTGGACGACCATAGGCATTTTCGAAAACTGGCTTCGGGAGGAAGACGCTAAGATTTACGAGGCAAGGCAGGAAGGTTGTCTTCATCGTGGATAATTGTCCAGCCCACGGTCAGGTTCAAGGACTTCAAGCCATCACTCTGGAGTTCTTGCCAGTCAAGCCCGCAGAGGGCGCCTGCACAAGTAGGCGTTTGGTGTGTAGCCACACCACGGACCCGAGCTAACGGGGGAGCTTTGACTCCCTCCCACGCCTTGGCCATGCGTGGCTTTGCCATGTCCGGGGAAAAGGGGATCCTGGGGGTTGAGCCGACGCTGGGTGATTGGACCGTTAAGGTCCCCCCGGCACGAGGCAACACACCTCTTCGGCCCCAGCTTCACGTAGACGGCACTCCCTGGGCTGACCCACCCAGGGGAAATCGGCAGTCGCCTTTCCTATCTCTCTCTCCCTACATCTTCGTCTTTCTTACTTTTTTAGCTTTCCTGTCTACTTCTCTCTTCTGCTTTCTTCCAATTTTCTCGGCGGCAAGGGTTAACCCTGTGCAAATAGCCTACCTTGGCCTAGGCGCATTGGGTTATAGCAGGGTTGTACGGCTGAAGTCTGCAAGCTTTCAGCATCCGCAAACTTACAGCGTCCCCTCGTTGGGCTCTGTGGTGGGTGGCAGCCAACGCTGCTGAACAACATACAATTAGCATGCACAAAGCATTCCCTTTAATTAGTGATCGTGCCTCCTCAAAGCGGGTACGCACCGAAGATATTCAATTTTTTCATCCGGCCAAGACAAATCTTTCCTCATTTCCACGCTATACACTGCCAAAAAACTAACAAGCAAGCCAGAATTGCTATCCCCCTTTATAGTGGCTAGATGCTTAACCGAAACTCTCGGTGCTGGGTACAAGGTTACCAAAATGGCTAGCAGTGATCTACTCCTTGAGATATGTGACAAAGACCAATTCGATAAACTGAACACCCTCACAGAGTTTGGAGACACACCCATCAGTATTACGCCACACAGGTCCATGAACTCATCTCGCGGGGTCGTATCGGACGCAGATTTGCTTGACCTGACCGAAGCTGAACTTCTGGAAGGATGGAAGAGCCAGAACGTGACAAACGTACAGCGTGTTAAGATAAGAAGAGATCGAAAAGAAATACCAACCAAACACTTAGTACTGACCTTTGCTTCGAGTGATTTGCCGGAAACCTATTCAGACTGGGTATCCAAAGACATCCGTGAGGCCATATATTCCCAACCCCCGCCGTTGCTTCTAATGTCAGAGATATGGCCACGGCTCGCAAAGCTGTCGTTGCCGGAAAACTTGTGCTCTGTGTGGAGTCGTGGGCCATGCGTCCGACAACTGCGAAGCACCTGCACACTGTGTGAACTGTGGTGGTAATCATGCCGCGTACTCACGTTCCTGTTCTTTCTGGAAAAAAGAAAAAGAGATCATCACTTTAAAGATAAAAGAAAACATTACATTTAAAGCAAGCAAGAAAAAAGAGTCTCGCCATTTTATGGCCCCACATATGCTGATGCGGCGCGCCAGGGGGCAGTGTCGCACCAGCCCTCGCCACTCCTTTGGCCTGCGCAGAGCGAGCCATTGGCTGTGGCGCTTGCCCCCCAAGGTGGCAGTAGTTGAGTCTACTCCGCCTACTATTGAACAGAGACCAGAGACTCCAGGGTCCTCGGGTCTCAAGGCCTCACCTCGCCAGGCGAGGCCCAAGCTTCAGAAAACCAGCTCGCATGAGCGGGCATCCAGTGCCTCCGAGGAGGCAATGGATACGGCGGCACCCCTGGTGCCAAAAGAATGGCACGGCTCTCTGGAGCGCGCCAAGAGAACTAAAAGCTCATAACAGGGCCTGATAATAGCCCTGTTACTTGAGCTCGACCTTTCAGCTTAAACAAGTCACTCCCTTAACGTACACACAGCACTACTTTGCTTCCAATATGGAAACACAAATTATACATTGGAACGTCAGAGGACTGCTTAAGAACCTCGACTGACGTACAAGAGCTTTTATACAAACACTCACCTCAAGTGCTGTGTGTACAGGAAACACACCTAAAATCCTCTAATACAAATTTTTTACGTGCTTACATCATATACCGAAAGGACCGAAATGATGCTGTGGCGTCATCTGGTGGCGTAGCCATTATTATTAACCAAGGAGTAGCGTGTACACATTTACCACTCCAGACATCCCTTGAGGCGGTGGCTGTACGAGCGGTACTTTTAAACAAACTCGTCACCATCTGCTCTTTGTATGTACCTCCCCACCACCATCTTGAAAGCTGTGAATTTCAGTCTTTAATAGACGAACTGCCTGAACCTTATTTGCTTCTTGGGGACCTAAATGCACATAGTGGACTGTGGGGCGATTCTTGCTGTGATGCACGAGGTCGTCTCATTGAACGATTTCTCTTCTCTTCTGGTGCCTGTTTGTTGAATAGGAAAGAGCCAACATACTATAACGTTGCCAACAAAACTTACTCATCTATAGACCTCAGCATCGTATCACCTTCACTCGTACCCCTACTTAAATAGAAAATCATAAATAGTCTATATGGAAGTGACCATTTCCCTGTAGTGTTGAGTTCACAAACAGCATATGAATGTCCTCTACATGTTCCCAAATGGCTGATAAACAAAGCAGACTAGGAACAGTTCCATAACACTACACGTTTGAGTTGGACAGACATATGTAGGTTAAACATAGATGAAGCTGTGCAGTACTTCACAGCTTTTCTAACTGATGCAGCAGCCAAGTGCATACCGCAAACATCTGGAATGCCCGGCAAACGACAAGTCCATGGTGGAACACAGAGTGTCGTAATGCGCGAAAGGAACAGAACAGGGCATGGAGGTTGCTTCGGAACTCACCAACAGCCGAAAATCTTGACACCTTCAAGAAAATAAAGTCTCAAGACAGGAGAACGCGTCGGCAGGCCAGAAGAGAAAGCTGGCAGAAGTTTTTTGTCAGGGATCAATTCATACACACAGGAGGCTAAAGTCTAGAATATGGTCGGTAAGATAGCAGGAAAACAAGTATACACACTTCCACTCGTAAACACTTCAGGGAAGATCAGGCAAACTTCCTCGGTGCACACTTTGAACGGGTATCCAGCTCGTCCCACTATACTGACACTTTCCAAAAATACAGAACAAGAATAGAAAAGCAGAAACTAGAACACAAATCCACTAGATACGAGGCATATAACCAAGCTTTCAGTCTAGCTAAGCTCCGAACATCTCTAAACTCTTGCAGTACTTCTGCCCCAGGTTCTGACCGTGTGGTGTATGAAATGTTAAAAAACCTACCAGCCAAAACACGAAAAACCTTACTTTGTTTGTACAATACTACCTGGTTTTCTGGCACTATCCCTACCTCCTAGAAAGAGGCTATTATTATTCCCATTTTGAAAGAGGGCAAGGACCCTTCTTTAGCTTCAAGTTATAGGCCTATTGCACTTACAAGCTGCTTGTGCAAAGTCTTTGAAAAAATGATAAACGGCCGACTTGTACATATCCTTGACACAAACAATTTGCTCGACCCATTTCAGTGCGGGTTTCGAGAAAGTAGATCCACCACAGACCACCTTGTTCGTATCGAGGCACAGATCAGAGACGCCTTCGTCCATAAACAATATTTTCTCTCTGTGTTCCTCGATATCCGAAAGGCTTATGATACAACATGGCGTTTTGGAATTCTAAGAGACCTGTCCCACCTTGGTGTGCGCGGAAGAATGTTTCATATAATCGAAAGTTACCTGTCAAACCGAACATTCTGTGTCCGTGTAAGCAGTGTTCTCTCCCAAACATTTGTCCAGGAAACAGGCGTGCCACAAGATGGTGTGCTTAGTTGCACACTTTTTATTATCAAAATGAATTCTTTGCACTTGTCCATCCCCCGCAATATGTTCTATTGTACATATGTCGACGACGTTCAGCTTGGCTTCAAGTCATGCAACTTGGCATTGTGTGAGCGGCAGGTTCAGCTGGGTTTAAACAAGGTCTCCAAATGGACAAATGAAAACGGATTTCGACTTAACCCACAAAAAAGCACGTGTGTCTTGTTCTCCTGAAAGAGAGGCATGCCCTCGGAACCTGACATTCGACTGAACGGGCAACGTCTGTCCGTCAAAGCCGAGCATAAATTCTTAGGCTTAATCTTGGACAACAAGTTGACCTTTGTACCGCACATCAAGTATTTAAAAACAAAATGTTTAAAAGCCATGAATGTTATAAAAGTGTTGTCACGTACTACTTGTGGTAGTGATAGGCAATGCCTCATGAATCTGTATCGAAGTCTTATTCGCACCCGCTTAGATTATGGGGCCGTTGTTTATCAGTCTGCAAGTCAAAGTGCTTTGAAGATGCTGGACCCCGTGCACCATTTGGGCATCCGCCTTTCTACGGGTGCTTTTCACACCAGCCCCGTAGAAAGCCTTTATGTTGAGTCAAATGAGTGGTCGCTTCATCTGCAGAGAACTTATATGTTCTTGTTTATTTTCTTAAGGTGAAATCAAAT
Organism: Rhipicephalus annulatus; assembly: GCA_013436015.1. Lineage (NCBI taxonomy): Eukaryota > Metazoa > Arthropoda > Arachnida > Ixodida > Ixodidae > Rhipicephalus > Rhipicephalus annulatus. The sequence continues at coordinate 202,749 of WOVY01010731.1, forward strand.
AAGAAGCACCCCTTATACTCTACTACTAATGATTTCTCGAGCTCATTTTCTGTTTCAAAACAGGCCTTCTATAAAGCAGCCCTTCTCAGTTCGCCTGAAAAGTCTAGCTGAGGAAACTGGATTCTCACTTGAACACAGTTTAATGGCTCCTGTAGCATATCCGCCACCGTGGCAATGGCAGACTATTAGACTGCTGATGTGTCCTTTCTAGAAGTTACAAAACATGCGCCTATTGCCCATATCCGAACATACTTCCTGGAACTTCAACACAAATACACACGTCCTGAGTTCTTTACATGATGCTCCAAGTCCAACTCCTCTGTGTCCTACGCTGCTGTCGGCCCATCCTTTTCGGATGCTGGCCCTCTACATCCAGGCACAAGTATCTTCACAGCGGAAGCTTACGCGATACTTGTGGCAGCTAAACACATCAAACAATTACAAATACAAAAAGCAGTAATTATACAGACTCCCTCAGTGTGGTAACGGCTCTGCACAGTCTTAAAAAACAAAAAACCCGGTCCTTGTCTCACTTTACTCCATTTTGTGCACACTCTACACACTCAACATGTTGTAGTGTGCTGGGTGCCAGGGCACCGTGAGATCCAAGGCAACGTGAAGGCGAATCAGCTCACTGCATCGTCCACAAAAGCACTGCCACTACACCCATATTAATCCCGGCCTTGATCTTAAGCCGTCTCTCAAACGAAACCTCAGGGACTACTGGCAGAGCAAGTGGGATACACACACACAAAACAAACTACACATTTTAAGCCACACCTTGGTCATTGGCTGCCAGTATCAAAATCGCGTCATACAGAGGTAATACTAACGAGACTCAGGATAGGACACACATACACGACACACACATATCTTTTGTCCGGTGGCGATCCACCATTGTGTGACAGATGTGGTGAGGCATTAACAGTCCTTCACATGTTAATTCAGTGCAAACACTTAGAAACTCTAAGAAACAGCATGTTTCCATTACCCTACCGACAACATATATCTTTACACCCTGCAATGTTCGTTGGTAGGGAACCGCTTTTAGTTATAAATCATTGTTTGCGTTTTTAAAAAAATTCATAATTTTCATATCATATACCCGGGCATTCCGTAGCACGACCTCTCCAGAGAGGGTTTTGCTGCGGTGGCTACACAACAAAGCACTTGCCTCACGGCCCTTGGATGCAAGG